>RPFO01000310.1:25000-127500 GCA_009746045.1 Mesostigma viride | reverse complement strand
GTCCTCGTGTCCATCCTCCATCGACCACAGCAGTGCGTGAGGGGAGGGCGGCGGTGCAATGAATGGTGAGGGTAGCGGTGCATCCCCCAGTTTGAGGTTTAGGGTTTAGGGTTTAGGGCTTAGGGTTTAGGGTTTAGGGTTTAGGGTTTACTTTCTACAAGGAATGATGCGGCGGTGGTTCCCCATCGCGTTGCTGCCCACAAGGAATGATGCGGCGGTGGTTCCCCATCGCGTTGCTGCCCACAAGGAACGATGCGGCGGTGGTTCCCCATCGCGTTGCTGCACACAAGGAATGATGCGGCGGTGGTTCCCCATCACGTTGCATAGAATTGTGCGGGTAGCGGTGCATCCCCCTGTTTAGGGTTAAGGGTTAAGGGTTAAGGGTTTAGGGTTTAGGGTTTAGGGTTTAGGGTTTAGGGTTTAGGGTCATCCCCCTCTGTCCCTACCCCTGTCGCTGTCCTCGTGTCCATCCTGCATCGACTACAGCGGTGCGTGAGGGGGGGGGTGGTGCAAGGAATGGGGAGGGTGGCGGTGGCATTCTTTGTGCCCTCTACTCAGGGATCCACGCACGTGCCGTCCAGTTGCTGCTTGCGCGCGGCGTCCCTCGCGGTCTGGAGCTCCACTCGTTCGGCCTGTGGACGGTGGCAGCAGGGCGCGGCATGGCGTGGGATGGCAGCGTGCCGACATGGCAGCGTGTGGCATGGCATGGCAAGGCATGACATGGCATGGCGTGGCATGGAATGAGCATGAGTGGGAGAGCGCAGAGGCTGGGATGTCACCACCTATAAATGCAATTAGATGGCTTTCTGTCCATGCATGAGCTGGGAGGTGTGTTGCCTGGCCAAGAAAACAAAGCAAAGAAGACACCTCAACTGGGACGAGAAACTGAGATGTACGAGGATTCGGCCCCACACATGGGAGCAAGGCAAAAAACTCTTGCAGACCCGGATAGGAGTGGTTGTACCGCTTGCAGGGCTATCGAGCAAACGGGCACATTCCCCACAGCGTGACCTCCCAGGAGCAGCCAAAGGGTAAGGCAAGCGAGGCAGCAGGTACCGCAGAGCACGCGAGAGCAGAGTTCCCCTGGTGTTTGGCAGCAGGCACGAAAATGGTCCACACTTGTGCTTACTGAGCCACAATGAAATGGAGACAGACGCTAGCAACAAGGAATATCCGCGATCCCATAGGAACGAGCGAAGATTCCTAATCCCATGTGTTGGGCCTTTAAGGACCAAACTAAGGAACAGGAGTGCCCTGACGCTCTATCTGTAGCTCACTGGCTAGCACACCCGTTTCTTGTTTCCAAACCACATGCCCGTTCCTCGAGTTCCTCCACACGCATCTGCAGCGCAGTCCCTTGAGCCCCACCCTACACCAGAGCTTGGACGATCCTTGTTGTCTTAAGTTTCATTGCCTAATCAAAGCCCCATGCCCATATCCCGAGTTCCTGCACGCGCTTCCTCGAATTCCTGCATGCGCTGTTGCAGGAGCCCTCGTTGGCCCCATCCTACATCATGGTTCGAGCTGTTTCTGTGCCACTGTTTTAGACCCAAGTGCCCATACCTTGAGTTCCTCCGCGCGCGCTTCGCTAGATTAATTTTCACCTTAGATGGTGGAAATGCACTCTTTAGCCCCATCCTACACCAGAGTTCCAGCTGTTTTTGCGTCATTGTCCCAAACCCGATGTGTCCGAACCTCGAGCTCTCCCGCCATTCAACGAGGAATCAGTCCTGTCCATTGTACATCATGACCTATGTATCCATACCTCGAGCTCTTCCACGCGCTTCTGCAGCGCCCCCTCAGCATCCCGCAGCTTCGCCACCTCTAAATCCAGCGCACGGCACTTGTCCTGCGCGACGCGCGCCCGCTTGTCGGCGGATGCGGTGCCCACCTCTTGCTGACGTGGCACGACGCGTGCAAAGTGTGCAGGGACCAGAAGGTGGACGTTAGGGGACATAGGATCTTGGAGAGCCGATTACTACTACTGCTTTGTGGATGCCCATCGTTGGCAGGTGTGCAAAGGTGGGCGTGGGAGAGCGGAAGATGTGGGAGAACTCTCATTTGGCAACGAGAGTGCCAAAACCGGTGGCAACGAGAGTGAGACACAAGCCATGAGACCATAGAAGAAAATCTTGACTTCTACATATATACTGGGATAAGATTACCATAAACCCGTCAATTGGCACAGAGTAGGGGAAGATTGCTCATCGCCATGGCGTCAGAAGTGTGGCAGATGAGCCTCACGACCCTGAACCAGTGTTCTTAGTGAGGGTTTTTGGCACGCGTCAGTTGGCTGATGCGCCGCCAACGCCGGACAGCTGACACGCCACCGTTTGAGGCGCGTAAGACCATACCAGTTAGGGGCGAGTCCCAGGGCCCCCCTACAGAGCAGATTTACCCTCAAGGACCCCGCGGAGTTAAGGAGCGGAGTTACCGGGGCATGGGGGGTCGGGCAGTCAAATGGGGGCAGGTACAAAATGGAACAGGGACAGGGGCGAGTAGAGGTTGACGCGTCAACCCTAGGTTGCCTAAGCACAAATTTACGTGCCTGACGCGTGAGGACTTGGTGTGCCTCATACGACTAATTGACACGCAGCTTAATTTACGCGTCAATCGCCTGACGCGCTGCCTAAATTTACGCGTCAGCCGGCTGACGCGCGGGGTAAAATTCCTGACGCGCCAGATCCTGGAGCGCCAGCCGGCTGACGCGTGCGTCACGTCACGAAAAACACAGACCAAAGCGCAGAGACGCGTGCTTGAGGATGAGCCACCTGTGATCAGGGAACAAAAGAAAATGCGCACTGGCGTAATTAATTTGGAAACATGCGGTAGGTTGGGAGTCAGGAGAGACTGCCAGATGAAGGTATGACAGGAGCCGATATGACAGGAACACCGCTGATATGACGGGCACAGATCTATCAGGGATGCTGATGCCAACAGCGCATTTGTGTGTTGGGCATTGCAGGCATGAGCAAGCAGCGCTCTTGTGCGTTGAGCTGTGTGTGTGCGAGCAGCGCGGTTGTGTGATGGGGGTGTGCCAGCAGCGCACCTTCTTCAGCTTCTCGAACAGCTCCTCGGCGGAGAGCCCCCCTTTGTCCTCCAGCTTCTTCTGCGCCTCCGCCAGCTGCTGCGACAGCTCCGCACATCGCCGGTGGAGATACTGGAGCTCCTCGCGCAGTCACGGAGCCATTCATTTGTGTCACGAAAAAAAGGATGGCATGTCAGGTAGAAACTGATACATAGATGTAAAAAACAACTTAGAGGTAAGTAGCAACTTTCTATCAGAACAAAGTCTATCAGAATGAAAGGGATAACGCTGCTCCTCTGGTGTTTCGCCAACTAGAGGTGAGGCGACGTCTGCCGAATTTCATTTCATTATGGCGCGTGTCTGGCCCTTTCTGGTACCCTGTTGTTGGAAAACACACTACCTGTCCTCACAGCCATCGCAGAATCGCACCCTCAGGGTGCGTGATTGCACCCTGCTGCAATGTGAGGCCTTCCTTGAGGCAGTGGACAAGCAATGCTGCCACCGGAGTGAGTGTGGGCAGCTCTAGACCAAGGAAAGGGGGTGGGTTCATGGGCTCCAGTGTCCCACACACGGCTCTCCTATTCCCCTACACCCTATCAAAACATGCCATCCACATGTCCCATCAGCCAAAGTACGTCGCGGCATCACAGGTCTCATCACGGGATGGTAGCACACAAGCACGCTAGTCTATTCCTCGAAAGATTCAGTTTACACGGGAAATTATGGAATCCACCCTATGACCCTACAAACCTAACGAGGGTTGGCCCTCTCAAAGCCTTGAAGCTTCATAAATACAGATGTCTTTAACATAGGCTTCGTGATGTTAATAAGAGATAATACAGAGCTCATCAATACACTCACGGCTTCTGCTTCGGCTGACAGGGTGGTCGTCCCTGCCCTGGCGGCCACACTGTCCGCTGGAGGGGCGGCCCCACCCGCGCTGCCATCTGTCCGCTCATCCCCAGCAGCTGCCGGACTGGCTGCCTGCGCATCCTTCTGCGGTGACAGCGCAGCATGCGGCATGTGCAGGCACAGATGGGAGTGCAGGAGGGGAAGGGGGAGAGGAGAGAAGAAAGGTCAGGAGGAGGGGAGAGCGGGGGGAAAGCGTGGGAGGGAAGGAAAAAAGCAAGGGAAGGAGGGGGGGAGAGGGAGGGAGAGGGAGGGAGAGGGAGGGAAGGGGGAGAGGGAGGGAGACAGGGAAAGAGGGAGGCAAGGGAGGCAAAACGAGGGAGGGAGGGGACACGTATTAGGATGCCGGGAGGAAAGAGCTTCTTAACCGTGATTTAAATGCCTCGTTAAAATGGAGTGCATCCGTACTATTATGACATAGCACGAATAAGGTCATTACAACGTTGGTGGAAGGGATTAATTGTAGCGTACACAAATCAAAATACTAGAAAAAATAAGGACCCTTTGAAATGCTTGTGCGCTTCACTCACCAAAGGTCTGGGGTCGTCTTCCACTGGCGTAGCTTTAGCTATGAGACCGGAGGCCAGCAGAGCCTCCGCCAAATTGGATTTCCTCCGAACCCTGACAACCGACATTCGTCCCTACCTGTTGTGAGTTTTCTTATCATTTGCCTTTGACGCTCGTCCGTAATGCCCAGACGGGCTGATATTTTGCGTCAAACGATCGCCTGTCATTCCTGCGGTCGAGCTGCCAGCCAAAGCGCATTGCTGGCAACATTACGCGTGTGTACTGGATAATAATAAGCCAATAAATACAGAAGGAATTCGCATGCATCCAACGTAATCAGCGGTGATTACTGCGTTCCTGGACTTCTCAAGCTTAAGGGACATCACTCTTGTCAAAATTGACCCCCATCTCGCAGTTTCCATCGCCAAAGGTACTAATACGAACCGCTCACGTGCTCCTGGCTGCCATTACGTGCCAACTGCCAAGCCAGGGCCAAGCCATTATTTTTGTGCCAACCACAAATATAATTATTTGTGCCACACTGTAGATAAAACCCCAGTTATGCTACCGGTTGCCACACAACCCAGAAAATAATCAAAACCCAGAAAATATTATTAGTTTATTACCGCGCGCGGGCCACGTATGCAATATGCACGGGCTTCGCGGGGAATTTCCCGCGCCGCGCCAGCATGGCTCTGCTGCGCGCAACGGCATGCCCGAAAATGAGCACGCGCGCCCCAACTCCCAAAGATGCCCGCTACTTGCGCGTCTCATCTGTGCGCGCACCGTCGTTTACCGTGGATCACCACAGACACGTTGCGCGCCCCAAACCAATATTACTGCTATTTCTTCGGCAAATGTCGCTAGCGTGTTTTACAAATTAGCCTCGCCTGCTGCTTGCATATCTAATGGTTTGCATCCCTCGTCTGTGACGTAAAACGCCGCGCGATCGAGGTCAATGCGGAGTCGTGATTAGGATGGCACCCGGGAGATAGCTAATTTCGGCCTGGTGTTACACGGGTGATTTGCCAACGGCTGTCCTTCTGGCATTAGAGGCAAGCAGGGGATATGGCCAGGTCTGTCCAGACTCCAGTCCCCAGCAGCAAGAAGAAAGGGCCACAAGGTAGCAGTAAAAAGAAGTCCAAGACCCCTGTAAGGCGCCTTTCCAGAGGTAAGTTAAAAGAGCAACTGGAAAGCATTTAAGAAAGCAATGCTGCCGCTTGCGGCCGTCAGCCTGTATGGGTGCATCCTTCTGATCATATCGCGATGAAGCCTGCGGGCAGTTGCACATCTTGCTAGGCAATATTCTCATCCAGGCCACGCAACTACGGATATCATCATGTCACTGTTGCAATATTCCTGCAGCAGATAGCGATGGTTGCTGGGATCTTTGCATGTTCATTAGGCCTAACCGGCACCGTGAGCAGTGGCCGCTGCTCGGATTGTCAGATCTGTGCCAGTGTGTACCCGCTCGAGCACGCCTGCAGGTCGTTTCCACTGCGCAAGCAGCAGCCGCTGATTAAGATATCTGCTAAGCTTTACGCCATCCATGTTACCGCACACGATTTTATGAGTTTACCTGCACACAGTGCGTAACCAGGCCTCCATGTAACCATGCCAGTAGTCTATCAACCATTTTCAAGCCCCTTACCGTGACGTTAATCACTGCCTTACTACGGAGTCTATGCTTCACAACAGCGCTCTGTAAGAGTCAAGCCTCCCCTCCCTCCAGCACCAGCAGAACCTGTCAATAACATGATTTTTTTTTTCAATGCCTGCCTTGCATGCAACTCATGGCAGCATGTCGTATGCCTCTTTGTTTTTAGTTCTTCTCTTACATGCTGGGCACTGGAGCAGTCTCACTAGTACTAGCGTTTCTTTCTTGACACGTGAAGGTTGGGACGGAGGGTTTCTTTCTTGACACGTGAAGGTTGGGACGGAGGGCCAGTCACCTATTTACTAGCTAGTTGTTCTCCAGCTACTCGCCCCACCTAATAATAACAAAGGAGGGCAGACTCTCGTAGGGACTATGCAAAATGCGGGAAAAAGGCTGCACCAGCCAATCCCCACACAGCAGCATCTGTTTGATCTTCATACCGCACAGATCTCTACCGCGTCTTCTTCTCCAGCTTTCCTTCTCACTCACCTTGCCATCGAAACCGGTGCACACACTCCACTAATTAAGGGATCGATGGCATTGACATGGTGCGTGGATGACATCCCCCTTGGCGGCATCGATGGAATGCGTGGATGGATGGCACCTCCCTGGCCAGATGCGGCGGCGGCAGGACCCGTCGTGCCCGCAACGCGAGCTCACCGGTTCCGCCCGGGTACCGTGGCGTTGCGTGAGATCCGCAGATATCAGAAGAGCACCGACCTGTTGATACGCAAACTTCCCTTTGCGCGGTTGGTACGTATATGGCACCATATGATGGGCCCTGACCGCCTGACGGTACGCGTGACAGTATGACAGCACCCTTGAGTTTACTTCTTGGGTTCTGGTGTAGCCGGCGGGTGGACAGGCGAAGGGTTGGGAGGACGGGCGGGCAGGCAAAGGGTTGGTTGGACGGGCAGCCAGGCTGGTTTCCCTACCAGGTTAACATCGCTTTTCGCTCTCTGCCACCTTGCTTCCTTGTGCGGCTAGTCTTACTGGCTGCTCTCCCCCTCTGCCTCATTGCTGAGGATGAACATTCTTTTCATCCTGTTGGTGTCCTTCGTTATTTTTGGTGCCCCCTTATTCCTGTTCCATGGTCTTGAACCCAGTCGTGGCACCTAAGACTCGTGTGCCACATTCATGCCAAGTTCATCAACCCTCAGTTTCCCCTGCTTGCCCCTGCCTTCCAGATCCCTTTCCATTTTTACCTCCTCCACAACCCCTTTCAGTTTTTTCTCCTCCACATCTCTGGTCAATTTTACCTCCTCCACATCCCCTTTCAGTTTTTCCTCCTCCACATCTCTGGTCAATTTTACCTCCTCCACATCCCCTTTCAGTTTTTCCTCCTCCACATCCCTGGTCAATTTTACCTCCTCCACATCCCCTTTCAATTTTTCCTCCTCCACATCCCTGGTCAATTTACCTCCACCCCACTCCCCCCTGCTCTAACTGGCATCCCTATCCTTTTCACCCTTTTTCATGGCATCCATTTCCGACCGGAATCCTGTCATGCTCGCGCGCATGCCTTGCCTCCCCTGTCCTCTTCCCCCCCCCTTCCCCCCTGCCCTCGCCCACTTCCTTCACTCTGCGACTAACACTCAGTGTCGGGAGATCTCCAACATGGTCTCCCCCCAGCCATTTCGGTGGACAGCAGAAGCGCTGCTAGCGCTTCAGGAGGTGAGCAGTGGGGGATGAGGAGTAGAACCCAGCAAGGCGCGGGTCCTCCAGTAGTAGCAAACGGCTACGGCCATTTGCAAGGGGATTGTGATGGTTCTACTGGCCATGGGGTCTCCTTCACCCAGCAAGCGTTGTGCCAAGCCCATGGTGTTGCCAAATTTACCAAGTGCTGAAAGGCTCTTTGCTAGTTTCGAATGCTAGCTATCATAACTTGCTGTAGCATACTACAGCCCCCCGTAGCATACTACAGCCCCCGGTAGCATACTACAGCCCCCTGTAGCATACTATAGCCCCCTGTTGCATACTTTGGCCCCCTGCAGCATACTATGGCCCCCTGCAGCATACTATAGCCCCCTGTAGCATACTACAGCCCCCTGTAGCATACTACAGCCCCCTGTAGCATACTACAGCCCCCTGTAGCCAGTCCCACAAGTCTTTCACCCATTTTGGGCGGTCTATCATGCTTCTACGTGCTTGTGTGGGCCGCCACTCTGTTGTGTGGTGCCACCACCTGTTTGCGTGGTGCTGCCACCCGTCACCAAATATTTGCCACCTGCAGGCCACGGAGGACTTCCTGGTGGGCCTGCTTTCGGACTGCAACCTGGTCGCCATCCACGCCAAGCGCGTGACCATCAGTACGTGCCTTGCTGGTTATAGTCACCTATATACATGAGGGCCAATGCATTGCTGCGTGTCATACCCATAGGTACCTCATCGCCATCCACGCCAAGCCCGTGACCATCAGTACGTGCCCCGTGGCTTTCACTATCATGCCGTTGTTGGTGTTACGGCATCTTGCAATGCTGACATTCGGAGCTTATGTTACTTGCGCTTATGATTGCTCTGAATGGTGGCAACTGGCACTTTGTGCACTTTTCCCCATGCTTATGGTTGCTATATCTCTGTGTTGACCCCTGTAATCGTCAGGCCAGTGTGGGCGACCCGTTCTTTAGGTTTTGTGCTGCTAAGGGGTCTCTAGGTGGCTTGGCCGCCTTTCTGGCTCTGGCCCGTAGGCGCTGTTGCCTGGCTCGTGCCTGTTTGCTTGTCTTGTGCCTTTTCAGTAGCTACTGCATTGTGGTACCGCAGCTTGTGGCTTCCTGTGCTTTGTGGTGGCACGGCGGCTCGCTGTTGTGCTGGCAGCCTGCCACTCTTTGTGAAGCCAATTGCTTGACGCCGGAAAAAAAAAAAGCGACAAGTACGTAACGATGGCAGGAGGAGACTGGACACAGCTTTCTGGGTTCTCCAGATTTCGGGCAAGCACTGGTTCTCTCATTAATAGCAGGGGGTGAAAGGTACCTATTCAAACACCTGGTACCTTATGGCAGGAAGGGGTAAGTACTAAATGGACATAGCAAATCATGTGATGATAGAACTTGCTCTGACAGGTATCCATTGATAAGCAAGTGACCCCACCCTTTTGACCTGAAGCCCCTGCAATAAAGGCTCGCGCGTGATGATACCGTTGCAGCACATTAGACACAAATGCTAAAGCAGCCGCAATCTGCTGCCTGTGTCCTGGTTCTCTCTGCGCTCCCATATTGGCTTTTGGTTCGTCACATTGTTGTCGCAGTGGCAAAGGACTTGCAGCTAGCGAGGCGCATCCGCAAGGGCCCCTGAGGACCGAGCCAATCAAAAGCCTGTAATGACTCTCAATTAAAAGCCTGTAGTGACACAAAGCCCACGGAAATGGTATCGGTTTGAGGTGTCGTTCCACACACTCCGCGCATGCCTCGGCCCTGCCGCGACAGGCAAGGTGTGCAGATCAGACCCGGTTGCTGTGCACCTGGCGCGCCACATAGAGGCCACCAGCCGCCAGTCACTGGTTGCAGAGGCCAGTCTTCACGCATGGCTGATCCCCTCAGGCTTGAATCGCGGATTCGCCCAAAAGCGGCTTGAGTGATGACTAGGGGTCAGTCCTGTAAAGCCCGATGGCACGGACAAGAGAGATTGTGCAATTCTTTGTTGAAAGCGGAGGGCTGACCTTGCGAACAATTGATCAAGATGACGAATGGGCAGGTCCTGTGGAAGTCATGGAGTGCCCTTTTGTTTGGACCGGTGACTTGGGCACTCTGCTTCCACACCTGTAACCTACACGGGCATTTGGTACGAAAGTAGTATCGGGCAGCAGCTGAGATATTCACCTTATCTGATTAGAAACCCAATGTCCCAGCTGCAGGGCAGGAGCACTAAGTGAGACAACTTTGTAGATGCCCTTGTCATTATAGTTTCTGTAAACGTGTATCAGTATTCGATGTTGACGGTTGTCAAAGGACGTTTTTAGACGAAGACAGCAATGAAGTTATTTGACGAGACTAGTTTAGGTGAGTGGCACCAGTGCAGTATCTCGAAATGAACTAAACATGTGTTTTCGAAATATTTTGTATTACTTTTGGCATCTTTGATTGAGTATCATCATACTGAGCAAAATTTCTTGCATATGGTGTGTAGCACTCCTACGCACCAAAAGCTCACGTAGCATATATCTTGCACAATTTCCGAACAGGGGCAAAAAGATGCTTACAATTAGTGTGCCACTAGCACAGGAATCGGCGGCGCGTCGGCAGGCAGGATCCGGTTGCAGACGTCAAGCAGGAACCCTGTGAGCGCCGCGTCAGCTTAATCACCGGGGCCGGGAGCTGGTCAGGTCCAACGGCGGCGTAGAAGCGGAGTTGCTTGGCGGCGGTGCTCGATCAGCTCGAGCTCGGTGAACGGCGGTAGCTCATTGGGGTCGGCCAGGGGTCCCGTGAGGGCCGGGTACACGTGTAGTCCTGAGCTCAGCGGCGGGCGGCGTGGGCGGCGCAGGGACGCCCGCAGGCGCCAGGCACGCGGGGCCCCGCCAGAGGGCCAAGCGGCGGAGGCGGCGTGGGGGCGCCGAGCAGCCGGGCCGACTGGGAGGAATACCACTGGTCAAGGTGCTGCTGCGGTGAGCCAGAGAGCGTCCGCGGCGCCGGCTGCGCGCCGCCGGCGGGCCGTTGGGCGTGACGCAGGCGCGGGTCCAGGCGTACTTGCCGTGCTGATCCTTGAGGTGGGCGAAGTACTCGCGGGCATGGAGGTCCTCCTGCTCCTTGGTCGCCTGCCGGATGGCCGAGTGGTACTTCGGCTTTGAGGCGGGCGTAGCGGGCGGGGTCGCGGTTGTCGCGCAGGGCTTGCCGGGCCTGGTGGATGACGGTGGGGAGCCGGTGCAGGCTGGTGAAGCGGGGCGGGCGGCGGGGGGGCAGCAGGGCCCCTGCCGCAGGCAGCTTGCCAGCGAGGTACGTGCTGAAGGGCCGATGCCGGGCCGGCAGCCGGCAGCTGGGCGTGGCTGGCCGGGATGTCCAGCGCGTCGACGAACTCGATCCTCTGCCGCGCGCTTGTGGGCACGATTTTCAGGGAAGTCCTCGACCAGAGCGGCGTCAGATTTCTCAAGCAACTGCAGTGTGCGCAAATCAGGTGGTACCACGTGCTTACGAAAGTGCGAGGGGAATCGCAGGCGGATGCGGGCGGTGACGATGCGATGATCGGAGCGCACCAGGGGGATCACGTGCGAGCGAACAGCTAGTACATATCCTTGATGACGCTTGTGCATTACAACATAGTCGATGCAGTGTTCAGTGCCAGATGGCAAGGTGCACATGTGTGACCAGAGCCTCTGGACTATGTGGAAAGCGGGTGTTGGCAGTTACCAAATCGCATGTCGTAAGCAAATCAGCAAAAAGCGCAGTGTTGCATGGCCAGCATTGGAGACCGTACCGTTGGGGGCGTGCTGACATTCGCGCCAGTACCCGGGGGTAGCGTTGCGTTGGCGTCCAGTAGCAGAGCGAGGTAGTTGCAACCAGTGGTGCCGTTAATTCGCCAGGTTCTCCAGCGCAGCAAAGAAGTCCTTGCGATCTTGTTCAGGGTGGCCTGAGTGTGGTGCGTAACCGACGCGCGCCCACCGTACAATACAATTGTTGTCTAGTCATATAATGTCGTATGGTCTGGAGCCCTGGCTTGTAACCATTGGCGTCACTGCCGATAATTAAGGCAGCCATGCCTAGAATGTTTGCCTAGCTGTGCCAACACACCTAGTCACGTGCCGCCAACGCACGGTATACAACCAGCCATAGCCTTAGCCTAGTCCTAGTACAGCCATGCTACGCCCTGGCTATGTTCAGATTACTTGCCCACGCTCCTTGCTATGATATGCTCACATGGGTCTTATTGCACCCACAGACTGCCGGATCGTTAGCGTGTCCGTTTAGCTAGCGCGCCCGAATGCAGCTGTGGCATGCCTTTGGCATGAAGGAGACTAGGGGTCTCTGCCCTTTCTCCTGTAGTGCACACACAGGGATTAAAAGCACTTCGGTGCTCCGTGACTCCCCAACGGGAGCACGAGTATAATTAATAAATTAATGGTCTGGATTCTCCCGATTTCTGGCCTGCGCTGGTTGTCTCCTTGATATAATGTCGTACTTGTGCGTCACTCAGTGTCCGAATATGGCTACTAAGCGGTTCTTGATAACCTAGCAGGCCTCGGGTGACGCGACACTGCTCCGCTTGGCTTACGTATAGGTCTGGCAGTGTCCCCCTATCCTGTCTACCTATCCCGCTTACCCCATCTATGGCTCAGTGGCCAACGACGACCGGGTTCCTTCCCGAGTCTCGCCCACAATACACACATCATCTTGACAAAACCAAACAGTTATCACTTCCGTCAACCAATCTCATGGTCCATTAATAATTGCAACCACTCTCGGGGGCTGCTCCGGATTGTTTCACTATTAAACCCCTTGACGACAATTAGTTGACACCGATTAGTTGTGAGGGAGAGTAACGAGCGAACAACGACAACCATGGCCGCTGCCATGCTCCTAATTACCTCAAAAAATCCCGGCATCCATGCGCTGTCGCATTTGCCAGCAAGCCGCCTGACGTGCAGTTCGACTGCCAGCAAAATGCCGTTAGACAGCCACGTGCGAGCCAACACACCGCGCACAGACTGATCTGCGTATCTAGCTTTGTCAGATGGACTGAACATCATTCGGACGTCCGGACAATACAAAATATTCGTAACTGCCAAATGTCACGCACCGGAATGTTGCGCATGCCACCAAGGCTTTGCGCCCCAAAGTCTTGC
This sequence comes from Mesostigma viride, assembly GCA_009746045.1. NCBI lineage: Eukaryota > Viridiplantae > Streptophyta > Mesostigmatophyceae > Mesostigmatales > Mesostigmataceae > Mesostigma > Mesostigma viride. Next base: position 114,630 of record RPFO01000310.1, on the reverse strand, counting down.
GCCCGAACCTAAGCCAGGTCACCTGAGACTGTCACTCTAGAAATTCAGCCCTTTCCAGCGCGGCGCTCCACACCGGCCCCAGGGAACAAAGCCTGCGGCCTACTGAATATCGGAACCAATCAAACGTCGGTAACGAATCATTCCGAATACGGCAACCGCGTAACTTAACGGTTGCCGTGCACTCAAGAATTACGTAGGTAATTAATGATCACGGACGTATCCTGACTTGGCCTGGCCCCAAGGACATTCCTAAGAAGGTAGGCAAACATGTCATTCCAAACATGCCGTTCCGAGCTTGGCACTGGATTCGTTGTCCACATCGTCGCGTCGCTGCAGCAACACGATGTTTTCTGGCATGGCGCAGGCTTTTGGTTCCCGCCGCACATTTGAAAGTGCTGTCCTCCGGCTTTTTGCCTTTGCACCGTGTGCAGTTCTTGGACGTTTGGAATCATGGCATGGCTAACGTGATGACTGACTAGCTAGACCTTTTCAGTGGTTTTCCATTTGCGGGTATTTCCTCGTAAATGGTGGGAGAGCGATCGCAGCAATGGTGCTCACCACTAGACACTCCCGGCCAGTTAGGCTCGAAACACACGCCCTGATCAAGCATGCTGCATGTTTCCGGATAAGATGGAGTTCCCGTCAAGTGTCGCAAGCGGCTTGGGGGGACCGCCTACACGCTGGACGACGACTTGACCTTGACGCAGCAACAACGGCGACGGGAGTTATGGCCGACCTACCTCCAGCTTCGGCAGACGGTGGGGCAGAAGCCGGTCTACTGGAAGGGGGCGGACATCTACGTCGCCCACAAGCCCTGGCAGGCGACCCCTGCCGCCCCAGCCACCCCAGCCACCCTAGCCTAGGGAATATATAGCAGTAGTGTAGACTAGAATTAATTAATTAATTAATTAGACTCGTGCTCCCGTTGGGGAGTCACGGAGCATTAACCCCGATGAATGGATGGATGGGTGCACACATTCCTACCGGTCTAATCTATCTACATTGGCTACATACTACATCTATCTAACAACATTCTAACTACATCATCTATCTAGGCAGCCGCACGCTGCCCTAGGGGGAGCTATCTAGCGTGCCTCCCGCGGGATTGCACACGCGGGCGCTTCCCCACTGGGGGGGGCTCGTTGTCCTCTATGACCTGGGCCCACTTGGCCTTGTCCATCATCTTCTTCCAAATCACGGAGAGGCCTAGGCCCCCCATGTCCGCTACTAGCTGTTCTTTGAAGGTGCGGGCCTTGCGGCGTCTAACATCACTGGGCCCAGCCCACGTCAGGAGGTGCCGGCCAGGCTGGGCTGGTCGCAGTCCTGCGGGGGGGCCACGTGAGGTGTCTACCTGATTGGTGCGAGCTAGGTGCCCTACTAGCTGCAGGCGGCGTTGCTTAATTGTGCTGGTGATATAGGGCATGCCCTGCCTACAGGTCCTCATTGCGGACATGAGCAGCATATCCTACTCTGAAAATGGAACGCAGCATGCTGGTGACCGCGCCGTCCAGCTTGCGGGCCAGGTCGGCGGTGAGGGTCCACGTCTCGGCGCCATACGTGAGAACGGGAAGGACGAGGACCTTGAACAGGTCCTGTTTCTCGATCTTGCCCAGGGGCTTGCGCCATAGGGCCCGGTACTGGCGTAAAGCGTGCCAGGCGAGGGAGATGCGGTGGTCCACATCCACCTCGCAGCTAGGGAGCAGGCTGCCCAGCAGCTTAACGCGGTCCCGATACAGGACTCGAGAGCCGTCTAGGAGATAGAGGGGCGGCGCTGAGGTGGTGAGCCCAACCGCCAGGGCCTCTGTCTTCTTGCTGACCTCAAGCCCCACTGCACGGGCCTCGAGAGCCAGGCAGTCAAGCCATGTCTGCACGTGCTCAGTGTCCTCAAAGAGGGTGGTGTCGTCTGCGTAAATGATGTCTGCCAGCCGAATCTCCGTGTCCGCACCGCCATGCCAGAATTTGTTAGCAACCTGCACTCCTGGTTCCCTGCCCACGATGCGGGCAAATCGCTTGCGCGCCTGAATCATTACGTATTCGACAACAATAATGAACAGGTAGGGCGACAGCACGCAGCCCTGCCACACACCCTTCTGTAAAGGGCATGGGGGCGTGGTCCCGTAAGAAGTGCGCACCGAAGTGGTGGACCCTTCATACAGGTTGCGGATGACAGCAATCAGGGGGCGGGGGATCCGGAACAACTCGAGGATGTCCCAAAGCGCAGGCCAGAAAACTGAATCGAAGGCTTTGATGAAGTCCACCAGCACAAGGTGCAAAGGGGACTCACCAGGCTGAAGGCGTTGCAGTTCCTCCACCAGTCGGCGAGTAGCGAAGAGCGCCTGTACTGTGTTGCGACCTGAACGGAAGCCGTGCTGAGTCTCGCTGAGGTGACCGTCCAGGGCCGTGCGCAGGCGGTTCAGGATGAGCCGCATAAGAAGCTTGAGGGGGGCACTTTGAATGCACACCCCTCTGTAGTTGCCGGGGTCGGCAGGCGACCCTTTGTTCTTGTACAGCATCGTGCGAAAACTGTGTAGACTAGAAAGCTTAGTGACGTGGCCATGTATGCCTACGTGATGGGCCCACACCCGCCCTTGCAATAGCCGTAGCAATTTCGAGTCATTCTTTTGCCCATGCAGGGAGTTACTCCCTGCTGAGAGGCCATGTGTACCCTAGCTATAGCCTAGCCACATACCTTCCACCCCATATGTCATGCAGGCCTTCTAGGCCCTCTCCTCAAGCCCCCCCTGGGTGCCTGTGCTTGTTAATTAGGAGGCATGAACCATCATGGAGGTGCAGGTGCACCTAGTGCACCCAGAGCAGGTGATAGTTGTACATCCTACACCTGCAGGTTGTCGCCCCGATTGTATTACAAACCCATAGATGCCCCTTTCTCAGGGCTATGTGTTACATATGCTCCCCACGGAGCTATGATTTTAATTAATTAATTAATTCCGGCCCCACCGTCTAGGTCATCTAGTCGCTCTACACGTAAGCCAGCCATAATTTCAATGCACAAGGGTACACATTTCCATCACCATTCATCTTCATCATCCTGAACGACTCGAACACGCGGACAAGATAACGGCAGGCTCGAGCTACCATGGTCCGGATTCTCCCGATTTCTGGTTGTCTCCTTGATGTCATGACCTACCCACAGCAGTTGCTGGCTGACCTAGTGGTCCCAGCTCAGTTTGAACATCGCATTCACTCCCTCTCTCTTGCTTGTTGGACTGCTATGGCACAGGACAAAAAGAGGTGGAAGACCATTGGCCAGGCTCATACGCCCGCCCCTGTGGGCAAGCCCCCTCCCCCCAAGCGGATCCGCTTCGAAGGGGCGCTTTGCTGAGTAGAATAGGTAGGGTTTTCTAGATTAGATTAGATTCTAATCTAAAGAGTTAGATTAGTTCGGTTTCGCGGCTTTGCCCCCCCCTCCATTGAATTGAATTGAATTGAATTGTAACATAACTCCGTTGGGAGTATATGTAGCACATAGCCCAGAGAAGGGGCATATGGCCTATCATACATTCTTAGCTACTTCCTGCAAGGGTGGGAATGTAAACAACACTTGCTCTAGGTGCACTAGGGCACCTGCACCACCCAGAGTTTCAGGCAACACCCAGCTAATAAGGGGAGCCTGTCATAGGTGGGGAAGATCAGCACAGCTATACAAAAGCTAGGGCATGGCTTCTCAGCAGGGAGTGACCCCCTGCACGGGCACGGCATAATTAAATAAAGCTGGGTATCATCTGGAGGGTGGCTCATCATAGGCACACATGTACATGACTAAAAAGGGCTAGGCCTAAGCTGGTATAGTGCCTGTAGTAGGCGGGCATGTACAAGGCCACTGTCTAACTATTCTACACTACTGCTGTATTCCCCTAGGCTGGGGCTTGAGTTGCTGGGGCCGCGGTGGTCGAGGGGGTCGCTGGCCAGGGCTTGTGGCCGACGTAGATGGCCGCCCCCTTCCAGTACACCGGCTGGCCCGCCTTGGTCTGCCGGAGCTGGAGGTAGGTCGGCCATAGCTCCCGTCGCCGTTGTTGCTGGGCCAGGGTCAAGTCGTCATCCACGGTGAAGTGAGTATTCTCGAGCCGCTTGCGGCGTCTGAGAAACGAAATCTTGTCCGCTGGGCTATCAAAGATGAGAAGAAGCGGAGGCGCCCCCGCCTTACCCCGCGCGCGGGGGAGGCGGTGGGCGGTCAGCTTGATCTCACCAAGAAGGCCCATGCGTGCAAGGATTTTGCTCTCAAACGCACGTGCAAGCTTCTCGGAATTCTCACCTTCTTCCATGTCGAAGTTCTTGAGTATGGCGTTGAGGCTGCGCTTGGCGAGCTCGGCCTCCTCGCGGAGGTCAAGCGTCTGCCGCTGGAGCTGGGCTGCGACGGCGGAGGTGGTGGAGGTGGTATGTTGCTTAAGCATGTCCGCCCAGGTCGTGATGGGAGGAGCATCGCCGGCCAGGCCAGCCGAGGCTGGCTTGGCGGCAATGTCCTTCACTGCCTGGGCGGTGAGGCCTGCTGTGTTCTGCAAGACCTCGATAGCGATTGCATTATCCTTGAGGCGCTGGTCGATGTCGCGGAGCTGGGCGGTGATGGAGTCGGAGGAGGGGATGGTGGCGGTGGAGGAGGCAAGGAGGGTGGAGGTGGCGGTGGAAATGGTGGAGAGGAGGGGGAGCTCGGCAGCCAACGTGCTGCCCATGGCCGCCACATCTGCAGCGATGGGGGCCACGTGCTGCTCGAGGGCCTCCTTGAGGAGTGAGCGGATGGAGGATTCGGTTAAGGTGGTGGTGAGGGGCTTTGGGGGCCAAAGCTCCTCGATGGAGCGTTCAAGGAGGGAAAAGAGGGCGAATTGCTGGAGGTGGGGGCGGCGGGCGTTGAGGACGTCCTTGCCGAAATGGCGCCTCTGGAGGAAGGCATTGACAAGGCGACCTTGGTGGGAAAGCTGCTTGCATAGTTCTATAAGAGAGGCATGCGTCCCGAAAAACACGTGGGCCAGGATGCGATCGTGTGTAAGCTGGTCAAAATAGCCGGGCTGGCTGGCGTCAAAGTCGTACTCATCCAAAAGCCCGTCAGGACGACTGCGCTTGGGTTCGGGCGACGCTGCTGGCGAGGCGGGCGCAGCAGGGGGCTGGACGACCACTAGAGCTTGGCTAGTGGCGCCGCTGCCTTCTGGGCCGGTGGGCGAAGCTGCAGCCGGAGCTGCAGGCGTATTTTCATTGCCGAGCGCAGCCGCCAGGCTGCGTTGCGTCGAGAGGCGTTTGCTCATCGTATATTGCGTAATAGCTTTGGAAAATTATATCAGCATGTGCGTCGTAGAAAGACGCATCGATTGTGATATTCACGGCTAAATTCGGTGCTCAATTAATTAATTAATTAATAGACACGTGACTGCGTCACGTGAGCATAAGTCCTCAGTGGGAGGGGAACATGGGATGGAATGGATGGTATAAGCTATCTAGGTCCTAGTTACAGGGGTGTGGGCACCGCGGCCCGAATCGCTATGAATGCCATACTTGGTCACACGCGGAGCCCCCACAGGCTTGGGGGTGGTCTCCTTCATCACTACTTGCCATCTATCCTTGCGCACCATCTGCCTCCATATTACAGACAAACCAGGAGGCTGCCCGGGGGTGAGCCCGTCACGTCTAGTGTAGCACATACATGTCCATGCCGAGTCTATCACGAAAAGTCCACGGGTGGCGGCCCTGCCGCGCGCGGCCGGGGGCACGCCAGGTGAGGACATATCGCCCAGGCTGGGCGGGCTTGGTGCCAGCTAGTCTATCTGATGTATCTACCTGATCTGTGCGGGCCACCTGGGTGCCCGGCTAGGCCCAGGCGCCTGTGCCTAATAATGTGGGAAACATAGGGCAAATCAGCGTACAAATCCTCATTACTAATGTGCAAACCAAAGGGGATGTTAAGGGCCTTGCGCAGCATCTTGGTGACGGCGCCGTCGAGTCGTTGCTCCAGCTCCTGCATCAGTGTCTCGGCGCCGTAGGTCAGGATCGTCAGAATGACGACCTTGAAGAGGTCACGCTTGACGATCCGGGGTATAGGGCGGGGTTGCTCCACTGGTCAGCGGCGGTGGTCATGGAGGTGCGCCCACGCCATGCTGATCCGTGTCGTCATGTCGTCCTCGCAGTCGGGAAGCCAACTGCCGAGCAGCTTGAAGCGGCCTGAAGGAGGGTAGTTGACCTCGGCATCGTCTAAGAGGCGGAGTGTGGGTGGGGGCCCTGCCATGCCGAGGGCCAGGGCCTCCGTTTTGGGGCTGATTTCTAGACCAACCGCCCGAGCCTCGAGCGCCAGGCAGTCCAGCCAAAGTTGGGCAGACTCCGGCTTCTCGATGAGCGTGATGTCGTCGGCATAAATGAGGTCAGCTAGTAAATTCTGCTTGTTAGTCGGCCCCCCTTCCCCAAGCTCGTTCGTGATCGCTAGGCCAGGGGCACGGCCTGCAATGCTAGCAAAGCGAGCACGTGCCTGGCGCATAACATAATCCACTACAATAATAAACAGGTACGGCGACAGGACGCAACCCTGCCAGACGCCGGTCTGCAGTGGGCATGGCGGGGTAATGCCGTGTTGAGTGCGCACCGAAGTGGTGGACCCCTCATACAGCGTGCGGATGACGGTAATCAGGGGAGTGGGGACGCGAGCGCGAGCAAGTACAGCCCATAGAGCGTCCCAGAGGACAGAATCAAAAGCCTTTCAAGATGAAGTCGACGAAGATCAGGATTGCGGGAAACTCACCAGGTTGCAGGAGAGCGATTTCCTCGAAGATCGGCGACGCGCGACGAAGATGGCCATCATGACGGTGTTGCGCCCAGGACGGAAGCCCATTTTACTTTCCCCAAGGTGACAGTCGAGAGCAGAACGAAGGCGGTTGAGGATCATGCGCATGAACAACTTAAGTGCGGCGCTCTGGATGCAGACTCCTCTGTAGTTGGCGGGGTCGTCAGGGGAACCTTTGTTTTTGTACAGCATAATACGGTATAGCTGTGCTGCCACTCAGGAATCGGCGGCGCGTCGGCAAGCAGGATCCGGTTGCAGACGTCAAGCAGGAACCCCGTGAGCGCCGTCAACTTAAACTCGGTGCTCAAACGTGAAAGTTATGAGCTCCGCCGTCAGCCATGGCTATCTCGTGGCTCCCTCCTTCTGCATGGCATAGCATGGCTAAATTCTTAATGCAACATCCATGGGGGTCCCATTATAGGCAGGGCGTGGCTAAAGTCGGAAGGCATCATCCATGGGGGCCATTATGGGCTCCATCCATCCACGGGAATATGTGCTACATGATCTCCCAACGGAGTCATGTTATAATTTAATTTAACCTAATTTAATCACGGACGTGACACCTATATGTATATCATTGCATTCATTGTCAAGGAGACAACCAGCGCAGGCCAGAAATCGGGAGAATCCGGACCATGGTAGCTCGAGCCTGCCGTTCTCTTGTCCGCGTGTTCGAGTCGTTCAGGATGATGAATATGAATGGTGATGGAAATGTGTCGGACGAGATTAGGCAGCGTAGGATAGCATTTGTAGGACACCTTGCCCGCACTAGCCAGGTCGACACCACCCTTGGTCTGGCCGGCCCCCAGCGGCTTGGCCAGCCAGGGCGGCATATTCTGACCTGGCCTGGCCCCGCGGACATTCCCAAAAGGGTAGGGAAACCTGTCACCAACTACGTTCAGATGTTGCTGGACGACCTAGTGGTCCCAGCCCAGTTTGAGCACCGCATACACTCTCTCTCCCGTCTTTGGACTGTCATGCAGGACAAGACGCGGTGGAAGAAGATTGTCAAGGCGCACACGCCCGACCCTGTGGGCAAGCCACCTCCCCCCAAGCGGAGGAGGCGTTTTGATGAGTAGTGTAGTTAGGATTTTCTAGATAGCCTAGCGTTAGTATAGTTCGATCACGCGGCTTCCTCCACCCCATCCACCATGGAATATGTGCTACATGACCTCCCCACGGAGGCATGTTATAATTTAATTTAATTTTTTTTAATGGAAATGTGTAGCCTTGTGTTTAATTACTAAATCGTAAATGTGCGTGCGGAGCATCTTGACAGTGCACATCATCAAGTCGAGACTTAATCACCTCCGTAGGAGCCTGCACCATACTGGTACCATCCACCATGAGCTTGCACCGGAGCCAGGCCTTTCCATGTCAAGCACTTGCTCATTGGACATGTAAGAAAAATCTTTTATTAATGTTAAGTGGACAACTAGTAACAGCATGTTCAACGAAACAAATAACCAACCACTGCGCCTAATATGGTGCGCTGGATGCTTGGGGCCATCGCTAGCGCTAACTGTCCCATTCCTAACACGTTTACAGACCACCTACAGAATGACAGGTCTCATTTTGTAGACTTAGATTTTGGGTGTTCAAAGACTTCTTCCCTATGCGCATGTCGCGACATTCACATTGCTGAGGCAAAAAACTTAGCCTCAACCCAGCTCTCTAAGCAGAAATGGCAGGCGTTGCACAGCCACACAACGCATTCCGCACAGCGTAGACGCAAGACAAACTTTCGCAAAGCCTAGCATACACAATGCTCACATACCATGGCGCCGTACCATGTCAAAATCCCACGTAACGATGTTGCTTACGCAGCATTACACCGATGGGAATCGCAGGCACCCTGGTCCATGCTGGCTTCAAACGTACCCTCCTCTCATAACAGGGCAAGCACTTGCTGCTTCGCCTCGGGACAGGACGGGAGTCATTCATAAATCCCCAGCTGCCTGCTCATGATAAAAGCGAGCATTATCAAGTCCACCCAGCACCGCCCCCCCTCACTCGGGCCACCCTTTCCCTGACTGGTGCCCCCCCCCCCTTGCCTCCCCAACACCCCAGAGGCCCCGTCACATTATTATACTCTACCAACAACCAGCTGGTCAAACACCCCACCGCTAAAAAAAAATCAGGACCACACCACATACCCATGGCACTTTCCAGCCCAATTGGCAACCGCGGTGGTTTCATCCCCACTTGCATTCAAATTGGCAGAGGACCAAGCGCTGAACTCAGCCATCCTACCCATGAAGGGGTCCTATAATCCATCCCCCCCATACAGCGGGCGAAAACCAGGCCACCGGGACATGGCGGCCCATGGAAATGATTGCCGTCGCTGGGAACACCACTCCCCCTGGCCCCGCTGCCGCTCCGCCCACTAGCCACCAGTGCTCCAGCACCACGCAAGCACCCTGCCTGTACTCGTGGCCTAACCATTCCCGATATACTTCTCCTGACAACCGTCTCCGCCATCAGCCCCGCCGCCATGAAGCCACTTAGCAAGCCCGTAGGTGACTCATGGAGGCGCCCACAGCTCACCCACGGTCAAGAGCGCCTGCAAAAAACATATCTCATTCTGTCAAGGAAATCCCTTCCCTGGAGAGCCAGGCGGTGCGCAGGGCACGCCCAGCGCACCTGCACGAGAAAGCTCCCATGGCCCATGCACAACGACGCGCACATCCATACATGCAGGCTCTACCACATCATACAGGCTCCATCACGCGAGTATGTCTCACAGAACACAGGCTTCAACCGGGCTCCGCTAGCCAAGACAGCTCAAGCCCAACGGCTTTGCAACGGCGGCCAGGGAGGGATCCCGTCCCTGGCCTCCTCTCCATGCTCAAACACGGCCGCCTGTCTCCCCACCGAGCCTTCCCCCTTCTCTTCCGTCAAATTCATTGCCCATCTTCATCCAGTTCCCCCGTACGCCTCCGCATGGCATCCCTTCGCCATCGCCATCGCCACCGCCATCCCTTCCCATCCGCATTCCTGTACCCATTAGGCTCCCCCCCCCCCCCCCCCCCCCCCCCGCTCCCGCGCCAGCTTACCGGCAGGGCAAGCCAAGTCATGGACGGAAAAGACCTCTCCACTGGGACAAGGAATCATGCCCGCCCTCATGGGTAGGGCGAGGTGCCATGCATGCGCCCTCCCCCCGGCTCACAAGTACTGCAAACAGTTCCATGACCACCACCACCACCGCGACATGGGTACGGCCCCATGTCCCGCATGCCCGCCCCAGCTCACGGATACGGCGCGGTGTCGTGCACGCACAGCATGTTGTTGGCCATTGCAACCCGGTACACAAAGTACTCCAGGCCCGGGTTATACGTGAGTGAGCCGCCCTCGTTCGCCTCGCTGCCCGTCTCCACGTCAAACCCATACAGGTCGATGCGCGTGCACAACTCCGAGTGGATCAGCGCCATGACCAGGACCATAGAGTCCGACGGCGCGAGGCCCGAGGCGGGGAGCAGCGAGAACCGGAGCAGCTTCTGGTACAGCTCGTCCGCCGCGGTGGTCCCTGAGAGCGATTGGAGGGACGCGTACGGTAGCCCCTGGTACTTGCCGACGGGGGAGCGCATCGACTTGGACCGGTACAGGAAGAAGGACTTCGGCTGGTTGTATTTCACAACGCCGCCGGCCATGATGTTGCGGATAAACGCGATCGTCGTCTTGGTGCCCATGTGCCACTCGTGGCCCTTGATGAGCATGCTGTCCATGCGGATGACCGTGTCGTGCGCGTCAATCTCGGGGCCGTAGCGCTTGGCCTTGATGTTGGGTGACATTCCGATCACGGCGCAGCGCTTGAGGGACCCCTTGGACAGGTCAAGCGCCATGCGCTTCCCGATATCGCCGCACGCGCGCTTGATGCCCACGCAAGTGTGCTTCTCGTCCACGTCCAGCAGCATGCGGATGCCCGCCACAATGCTCTGTGAGTCCGGGCGCATGAACCCGCCGCGGGACGTGCGCGGCGCGGGCGCCGCGACGTGAGTCTCGGCAACTGCGGCACCCGACCCTACCCCGTTGTTATTATTATCGTATTTGTTATCGGGAACCGAGAAGGACACGGGGCCATCGACGGCGTCGCCCCCGCTTGACCGTGCACGGATGCGCGCCTCCAGCTCGGCGACCTTGTTGCGGAGGAACTCGCTTTGCTCCTGTGAGCTCCATGTGGCCGGGGCTGGCTCACTGCTGGCGGCCGCCGCGCTCGTCTGCGCCAGCGTGCGCTCCAGCTGGGCCAGTCGGAGCTGGAGGACGCGCTGCTCAGGCGACAGCGTCAACGGGTCGCTGCTGGCGGTCGCCCCCGTGGCGGCCATCTTCTGCTGAAGAACCTCGAAGCGGCTCGCCAGCTGCTTGAGCAGCGCGTTGTCGCTGGCCGACTCCTGGAGTCGGCGCCGCCACGGCTGGCGGCCGTACCCGAGGGCCAGAGACTGGGCGCTGCCGTCCGCCCCCAGGAGCCGGCGCAGCTTCTTGCCCCCGTGGCTCATGTCCTCGCCGCCGCAGGTGACCGTGACCTTGCACATGCGGGGGACGTGGGCGATGTCCAGGACGGGCGCGCTCGGGATAGAATCGGGGAGGGGGATGACGACGGTGCACTTTTGCCGGTCAGCAGGGTTGGCTGGGACTGGGGACTTGGCTTGCGCCTCGCTGGGCTTGGTCGCGCCGCCGACCTTGTAATCGACATTGCTGACCGTGTCGTGCACTTCCCGGTAAGCGTGCTCGTGCACGGGGATGGCTTTCGGCTTGCCCCACACCAGGGCTTTCCCTAGTGATGGTTCCTCGGCCATCCGCATGCGCAGCCCGCCGGCCCCCGGGGTCGGCTTGCTGAGCGACAGCGTGGACGCGCCGTCCGTGGGAATTGAATGGGTCGTCGTGTGGTGGTGCACAGGGGCATGATGATCCTGTGAGTGAGGCTCCAGAAAACCAAAGCTGGCATCTTCTTCCTCCTTGGTAGGCAGCCGAAAGAAATCCAGCTGCTCGTCATCAACGTTAACGTCTACGTGTCTCCTCAAGCGCTGCCCGCTTGCACTTATCAGACGGTGCGAGGCAGACACCTCCCCTGCCCTTATACATATTACTACAACAAACAAAGCCGCCCATAGCATTATCCGCCTGCGTGGCCAGACTAGCGTCGCCGGACTCCTATGTGTCTGTAACCGCGGCGCCATCCTGTGAACACTACCAACTAGGCGCGTCAAAAAATGCAGGCCATCATCCGCTCGACGGCCGCTGGCTCGTGCGCCCGCAGCATGGACATAAACGGGCGGGTGATCGCATTTGGCCGGCCTCGAAACAGCAAACTAAGCGACTCGCGCGGCAATGCCGGCTATGTCGCCACGCCCGATTGCTGGTCGCGCTTGCACGTTGATAGAAAATCGCTGTCAAGGAGACGAAGGTTTAACACCAGGGCGCTCTCCCGCCGGGCATGAATGGCCGTGGCTCAACCATGCGCTCATCATTGCCCAGCGAGCGACTTGCTGGCGCCGTAGGCCAAAACCCGGCCGTCCGGCCAGCACGGCCCCAACGTGGCCCGCGAGATGGCAAGAGTCGGATCAACCCAAGGGTTGCGAGGGTCTCGGTGTACTCGTGGTACCTGCAGGGGTTCACCTGATCGAAGCCCGTGTTTCGCTGTTGTTGTTGTTGTTGTTGTTGTTGTGTCCCACGCCGAAGCCCATGTTTCGCTGTACAGTACAGTAAGCTCAGTACAGTATGCCAAAGTGCCAACGTTGAACGTTGTGCCAACTGCCAAGTACTTGACACTCGGGAGGCTGGCACGTCATGTCATGTTGTTGTTGTTACCACTTACCAAGACGTGACCGCACAGGTGACAGGTGGCGGTAAAAATGTTTTGGACCATTACACAAGCATCGTACAACTTTACAAGCACAGATTCGGCCATGGCTGAATTTTACGTTTGGTAAGAGGCACAGGTCTGCGTGCCTGTTTGTCTTGTGGCCAATCCATAAAAATTTTGGTGGATAAGGCTGTAAAAGCTATCGTCCGCGTACAGGTTTCTTCCCCCCCAAGTAAAAAAATTTCCCACGGGGACTGTAGACACGGGACCTTCTGCACGCGTAGTGATGCGGTTTACAACTGGTGTAGAGGTGGATTGTATCACTGACCGAAAACGCTAAGCCTTTCGTGCCGGTTCAAACGGTGGTGCTTCGAATTTCCAGGTTGAGATAGAGAACCAAGCCAGTATGTCGGACAATATCTAAATAGATGAGGCCTGGGCGCGGCACAGCTTGATAAGTCTTGTCCTTCAATCAATTTTTTTCTGATTTTTCCGTCGAATAGAAAATATAGGGAGCAGCACCCGTAGTACGGGCTGTCACCCGTTATACAAGTTCGCTGTACGGTCGACAATGTCTGGGGACCAGCTCCCTTTCTATGATTACTCGACTAGCTCGAGCAAAGTATATGCCCCACCTCCGGCGTACGGACCATCTGGGGGCTTTACCTCCTTCAACAATTTCGCCGACGAGCCTCCCTTGCTTGAAGGTCAGTTCCCGGTGACTTTGGAATCCAGGTGAATGGCATGCGATGCAAGCAGTCAGCAGCCGCGCCCACTACCACCCATCCGCCACGCTGACGCTAGATCCCATCGCGGGCGTGTCCCGGTTGCTTGCTGGTCGCGCTTCCTTCACACCCGACTGCTGGCATCCTCAATTGTTCGTTGCCCTTCACCACTGCTGGCATTCACAGCGCTTTGCCCGTGGTCATGGCTGCTGGCATCCTGACATGTCCATGATCTTCACTTCTGGCATCCTCGTTTTGGTCTTGGCCATCCACTGCTCCTGGCAACCTTGCTTGCCCGTGGCCGCTCACTACTGCTGGCATTCACACCCTCCTGTGGCTTTGACGGCTGCCATCCTCGCATCGGAGTATAATGTTCGTGTATATGTTTGTTTTATGTGTTATGGGGTCCTGGCTGCTGGCGGCCGCAGAGCTGGGCATCAACTTCTCCGACATCTGGAAGAAGACGATGGCGGTGCTGCACCCGCTGCGGCGGCGGCTGGACACGGGGCTGATGGAGGAGGGTGACCTCTCCGGGCCGCTCCTCTTCTGCCTCATGTTGGGAGGCGTGCAGCTGCTGGTGCGTGTGTTGTTGGCCGAGGTTGTCAAAGGGTTGGTTGTTCTTAGCCGAGGTTGTCGATGAGTTGGTTGTTCTTCGCCGGGGTTGTCAATGATTTGGTTGTTCTTCGCCGAGGTTGTCAATGAGTTGGTTGCTCTTAGCTTAGGTTGTCGATGAGTTGGTTGTTCTTAGCCCGTGTTGTCAATGAGTTGGTTTTTCTTAGCCGGTGTTGTCAGTGAGTTAGTTGTTGTTGGCCGGGGTACTGAATGCCTACATTTGTGGAATTTGGGTGGCCTTGAAGCGTATAGGGTTTTGGTTCGTGGCTGGCTGGTTGGGGCTGCCAGCGTGCCGGACGCTCCAGCTCTTGATCCAATGCAAACTGCGCTTGAAGGTGACATTCGATTTTAGAAGTGCGTTCGCACAAGTTGGGCAATGTAACAGGGCAGAGGCCCTCGATGGGCCCCGTGAGGGCAAAGGCCCTCGTTGGGCCCCGTGACGGCAAAGGCCCTCGTTGCAAGCGCCGGTTCCTGTGGCCCCTTATTGCAAGCGCTTGTTCATTCCCGTCTGGATGTTTCTAGCCTTTGGGGGTGCTGCGGGCGTGCGTCGTTGGTTTACTTTTATATCCGTGATCTTGTGACTGTCCTTGTTGCCTTATGCTCCCGCATCTGCTTCAGGCATGACAGATAGCCCGCGACCTGTTAGGTTACCACCGCTGACAGACACTTGTTAGCCAGTCTGTTGGCATACCGTTTGGGGTATGCTTCAGTACTGTGTTTGGGGTGATAAACAGTTAGTTAGGCGGGGGGTTGGGGGATCAAGCGTGCTATTGCCAGGGTGGTTCCATGAGCGGCTCAGGCTATTCCGCAGGATTGACAGCATCACCAAAGTGATTGGACGTTTGTTGACGAATAGCAGTGGAGGACTGGCAGGGGCATGCTCTGTTACAAAGTAGATGCAGTTTTTGTATGTCTATGCACATGCGGTTTGTACATGTATATGCATGTGGGTTTTGTAAGTATCTGCGGTTTGTGGTATAGTGCGGACTACCAGTTCTGCACATAATGAGGTAGTATCTTCATTTATGCAGCATCCTTATCTGTTCCGTCTGGCTTACTGCGCGGCTTCCCCACCACGGCCTCGACAAGGAAGGTGTCCACACTGCGTTTTGGGAACCAGAACTCGAGAAGCTGCATGTAATCAAAGTCCACCGCGTGCATGCATCGGTCGTCTCATCTTTCTCCCTCACCACGTGCATGCATGGGACGCCTCAGTTGAATACTCCAACACACGAGCCCATAGGCCGGCAAGCTCTACTTTGGCCACTACTTTCCTATTCAAACTCGTTCATTATAATAACCGCGTACACGCGCAGGCTGGCAAGCTCTACTTTGGCTACATCCTTGGGTGGGGCGTCATGGCGGCCATGTTCCTATACGCGACCACCAACCTGCTGGCGGGGCGGCAAGGGGAGGGCGTGGACCTCTACCGCTGCTGCAGCGTTGTCGGCTACTGCCTACTGCCCATGGTCGTCTTCTCGGCCATCTGCCTGCTCCTGCCGCACCGGTAAGGCTTATAATGATACCACTTGTTTCTTAAGAGTAGGGGGGGTCTCTTAGTTAAGGAATTGTGTGCCTGCTGCTACCCCTCTGTTGAGGCTCATAATGATACCACTTGTTTCTTAACAGTTAGGGGGGATCTTTTAGTTAAGGGTCGTGTGCCTGCTGCTGCCGCACCGGTGAGGCTTATAATGATACCACTTGTTTCTTAAGAGTTCGGGGGGGGTCTTTTAGTTAAGGTATTGTGTGCCTGCTGCTGCCGCACTGGTCAGGCTTATTACAATACTGCCATTTTCTGAAGATTTAAAGGTCTTTTAGTCAATGATTTGTGTGCCTGCTCCTGTCGCACCGGTGAGGCTTATTACGATACTACCATTTTCTGAGGGTTTAGGGGTATTTTAGTTAATGAGTTGTGTGTGTGCTGCTGCCGCATTGGTGACTGGTGAGACACCGGTGGCGTAGTACCATGAACGGATACTGTTCGCCAATCAAGGGGTGTTTCTAACTACCGAATTCTGGCAGTTCATTCTGGCAATTACTGAATTCTCGCAAGTGCCTGCTGCTGCTGCGCCGGGGATGCCCGTGGTGAACGATTCATTTATTACGTCATTTTCTTTTCGCTGGTGTTCATCTGGTGAGGCGATGGTTGATTCCGTACCCAGCGGTGAATCGATAGAGGCTAGAGTTACGCGTAGTCAGCTGATTGACTGGTATCATTCATGTATGAATACTAGAATACTACTAGAATTTTACTGGTACTGGAATTTTACGTTTGAACGGTGTGCCTCCATGAGGCACAGGATCAAGGTGCACGTGGCTGTTATTTTTGAATGCTGTGCCTCTATCGGGCACTGCCACGGTCAAGGGGGGTCAATAGTGAATTTTGCGCGTTTAGCTGTGTAGCGCGTTGAGCTTAGCGCCAAGGGACGCTAAGGGGCTGTGTGCCAATCTAGAACGCACAGGGGCGTCGGGCGGCCATTCATAGAATGGGTGCGTGGCATTTTTCAGTGCATAAGCGGGCGACCTTTGATCAGTAGTGATGGACTCCCTTAACTACGGCTTCACAATGCAAGGCAGCCCCTAATTGATTGGGACGGGGGAGACTAGCACGCCCCTGTTTTCCAAAGCGCGTGTGTGTGTCTAAGCTCATGCGGCATCCCTGTTTTTTGTTTGTCGTGGCTCCAACGTAGTACTGAGACAAACAGCACAGACCTGTCTTTGTGAGGTTCATAATTTTCACCAAGTCGCGTTATTAACTATGTCAGGTTGGTGGTGTCGAAAGATCAGCTTGGTGGCATCGACACAGATGTAGGTAGAGCCCTGCGTAAGGCATCGTTATCAAAGGGCCTAAATTTTATGTCAAACAACACGGTCAGTATTGTTGGCTGCATAGGGGTCTATGTTTTCTTTCTCCCCACTTGTGATGCCAGTTTGTAATTTTCCTTATCAAGGAGACAACCAGCGCAGGCCAGAAATCGGGAGAATCCAGACCATGGTAGCTCGAGCCTGCCACTATCTTGTCCGCGTTTTCGAGTCGTTCAGGATGATGAATATGAATGGAGATGGAAATGCGTAGCCTTGTGCATTGAAATTATGGCTGGCTTACGTGTAGAGCGACTAAATGACCTAGACGGTGGGGCCGCAAACAGCTTCCTTATCTTTACTTCACGATCAAGTGAACACTTACCTTTTATTCTTCTTCCCTAAATCTTTGTCTGCCCTCATTCTTCCTTCCCTTCATTGTACTTCTTCCCCAATCTAATGCCATGCATGCATTCCATCCTCTCATGGATTTTGTTGTGACCCTTACAGGGGCCCTGCGGCAGTCACGGCGGCCGTTTTAGCAGTCGGCTGGGCCGCTCGATCCTCCTCGTCCATGCTGGTGTCGATCATCCAAGCGGACGACATGTACATGCTCGTGGCATACCCGTGCGCACTGGTTTTCTCCGCATTTGCGCTTCTCATCTTCTTCTGATGTAACTTGTGATAACCGACTATGTAGATGGTGGAGTTTGCACCTTGTAATATCCACTTGGATGATGGGGTATCAAGTCCTGAATGCGGAGGTTTCAGGGCTCCCATGTGGGCGGCATCAAGAGAAAGCCACCACGGTGGTTGTTAGGGTATTGCACGAATGGGACTTCGAAGGGAAAGTGTTTCTTGTCTGCTAAGACATTGAGTTTTTTGTTATAGTCCTGCATTCCAAGGCCTCAGCCAGTTCGAGCTTTGTGACTAAATTATGAGCCAAATGTTTAGCGAGTATCAAAGAGACAACCAGCGCAGGCCAGAAACCTGGAAGAATCCGGACCATGGTAGCTCGAGCCTGCTGTTATCTTATCTGTGTTTGTCAAGTCGTTCAGGATGTTGGAAATTTTTAGTCGTCTCATATAAAATAAAATGAAATCAAGTATCAATTAGACAACTAGTGCAGACAAGAAATCTGGAGAATCCGAACCATGTCATGTATCAAAGATCGACAACCAGCGCGGGCCAGAAATCTGGAAGAATCCGGACCATGGTACGTAGCTCAAGCCTGCTGTATGTTATCTTATCCGCGGTTGTCGAGTCGATCGTTCAGGATTAGCAAGTGACTTCGTCACGTGGGTGCCAAGACAGAGTAAAGGAACCTTCATGAAGTCGTTAAGGATGATGGAACTGATGGTATTAACCATGTGGAAGGCCGAATCGGCGAAGGCACCGTGAAACTTGAGGCAGTTGCTACCAAGATAGACGCCCTGGCCACACAGGTCCCCGAGATCACCGAGCGAACGGCCACCATCGCCGCCCAACCTGCTGGTAGGGCTAGCGATGACCCCTCGACTCGCGCCTCCTGGGCTGACCTGCTCAAGAGCCAGGCAACCTCTCGTACCACCACTGCCATCACCACCAAGCTCCAGGAGCTGGAAGACACGCGCCGAAGACACGAGGCCGCTCACCGCGACCGTCGCCGCTGCCGGGTCATCCTCAGGCGCTTTGACATGCAGCCGGGGAGGAGACCCCAGCTGACTCTCTTCTCGACGAGCTGAAGAAACAACTCTTGGCGTGCATGGAGCTGCCAGGTGCGACACTGCAGGGCGCCTACCGCCTGCCCCATCCACGGGACAACTTAGGCTGGGCCCCCTCCAGTGGTCCTCACCTTCAGCGACATCACAGCCCGAGTTCGGTTCCTCTCTCGCCGCAAGAAGCTGGTGAACACCTCCTGGTCGCTTGACGACGACCTGACGCCAGCCCTGTAGCAGGAACGCCGCGATCAGTGGCCCGACTACATCCGGGCCACAACTGAGACCAACCCCGAGAAGCCCCAAGTGTACTGGCGGGGCAGGACCTTTCTAGCTGTCAACAAGAAACTGTGGACGCCCCCCCGGGCGAGCTCCCCCGGGATAGAGCACTAAGTTCAAGGAGACAACCAGCGCAGGCCAGAAATCGGGAGAATCCGGACCATGGTAGCTCGAGCCTGCCGTTATCTTGTCCGCGTGTTCGAGTCGTTCAGGATGATGAAGATGAATGGTGATCTAGCTTGAGGCAGTTGCTACCAAGATAGACGCCCTGGCCACACAGGTCCCCGAGATCACCGAGCGAACGGCCACCATCGCCGCCCAACCTGCTGGTAGGGCTAGCGATGACCCCTCGACTCGCGCCTCCTGGGCTGACCTGCTCAAGAGCCAGGCAACCTCCCGTACCACCACTGCCATCACCACCAAGCTCCAGGAGCTGGAAGACACGCGCCGAAGACACGAGGCCGCTCACCGCGACCGTCGCCGCTGCCGGGTCATCCTCAGGCGCTTTGACATGCAGCCGGGGAGGAGACCCCAGACTCTCTTCTCGACGAGCTGAAGAAACAACTCTTGGCATGCATGGAGCTGCCAGGTGCGACACTGCAGGGCGCCTACCGCCTGCCCCATCCACGGGACAACTTAGGCTGGGCCCCCTCCAGTGGTCCTCACCTTCAGCGACATCACAGCCCGAGTTCAGTTCCTCTCTCGCCGCAAGAAGCTGGTGAACACCTCCTGGTTGCTTGACGACGACCTGACGCCAGCCCTGCAGCAGGAACGCCGCGATCAGTGGCCCGACTACATCCGGGCCACAACTGAGACCAACCCCGAGAAGCCCCAAGTGTACTGGCGGGGCAGGACCTTTCTAGCTGTCAACAAGAAACTGTGGACGCCCCCCCGGGCGAGCTCCCCCGGGATAGAGCACTAAGTTCAAGGAGACAACCAGCGCAGGCCAGAAATCGGGAGAATCCGGACCATGGTAGCTCGAGCCTGCCGTTATCTTGTCCGCGTGTTCGAGTCGTTCAGGATGATGAAGATGAATGGTGATGGAAATGTGTATATCCTGTTACGTCGCGTAACAATTCGTTGTAGTTACGGACGTAAATTAGGTCCTTGGCCTCGGTTGTTCCTAGGTTACGTGCAGTTCTAGTTTGGACATGATTGTCCCCGTAACAGTACTGTGGTATAGTGGGTGCCTTTGGGCGCCGCGCCGCGTACTATATTAGTGGTCCTTATCCTTTTGTAGAATGTAGTGGACAGGCGTGCATCTGTGCACCTGCTTGTGTTTCTGTGTTTCTGCAGGCGAGGGCCAGGTCGGCCCGAGCCTGTTGGACCGTTGGTGACCATTTATGCACGTTCCACTCCTTGTGTGGTCACTCGGCGTGTGTTAAATGAATTAACACATATTAGCTTGGGTCACGGCAGTTTAGTTGTGTTTCCTTCCTCTTTTCCTGGAGTAAACGGGTTTGATTAAATGGCCTATGGCATATTACAGTAGTACATATGTAAATGCATTGAGATCTGGTTCGTCTCGGTCGTCTTTCGCTAGGGGTGTATATAGAAGCAGCCTCACTAGTTTAGGTAGTATCAGGACAGGTAGAGGTAGAGGTGGCGGCCGAGGCTTGCGGCGTAACAATGGACTCGGAGGTAGTTTAGATAGAGAGCGAGACGACGATCCTTTGCAACATACGTCATTGAATCAACCCTTCCGCGGCTGGGAAAAAGAAGACGACACGTACTTGACAGGTAATGGGCGGGTCGCCGTCAAGCTAGGAGGATAGTGCTGCCTGATTCAGGACACGCCCTGCCTAGACGTTAGACCTGCTCGAAGCGGAAAATCCTTTCGTATATAGCTCCTGCTCCTCGTCTTGTTTCCTTAGAAAGATGGTTTACTGCCGTAGACAGTTGCTGGTTTTGGTTCGACGATAGAGAGACGGCTAGCGTCTCGTAGATTACCCTTTTTCTGCATCGTGCCTGCTTCGTATTTAGACGACCCTTCGCCGGACGCAGAATTCTTGAAACCGGATACTTACGACCACCTGGCGCTGGAAACATCGTCCCTACGTGCGTCGTCAATCTGGTTCGGTTTCAGACACCCGAGATAAGTCGCCTTCTCCTCGTTCTCCTCATTTGACTGCTCAAGACCTACCAGGTGCGTTACCATGAGCCAACGGCGATCTTTTACTGCTCCTTCCCATTCTTCTAGCGATAATAGTCTAGCTAAATATTACGTAGTGATTACGCCTCAATGGTCCTCCATTTTCCTTTCTTGGTCCGACGCTAGGAAGATCGTTCAGAATCGTGTATAACGTAATTAGGTATAAGAAATTTATGTCCTTTGAAGAAGCTCAGCAGTTCCTTATAGATCATAGCCAAACAGATTTAGGCCTGCATGTACGCCCTATTCCTCATGGTCGCCCTCCAGTAGAAGCTCTAGTCTTTGCTACCCCTCCTTCTTCTCCCCCTAAACGGGCTGCATCTGCATCTGCTTCAGATACTCCTCTCACTTTGGAGTTTGGTTCCCTATCCATTACTGTTGTTAAAAAGGATTGATTTTAATTTTGTTCCTGCTGCAGACCTTCAAGGTTTTTCCTTTTTCTTTTGTTGCTTTCTTCTTTTGATTCCTATTCCTTTACGTAATTAAAGATGGATCCAGTGGGTGGAGATATGTCGCCTATACCTACCAATAATAATAATAATACTACTACTAATAACATAACAATAACAATACTCGTGGTAACCGACGGGACTCCTTGGAAACGGTACACCATCTCACTCCTCAAGGTATTCTGCGTACCTCACCTCCTTCTCCTGTTGCTGGTGGTCGCCGTCGTCCCTCAATTACCCCACCTACCTATGAACAACGTATTTCCCAAGTCAGATTTAGTGAGGAACCTTCTTTCGTTGTGAACCAGGCCCCTGCCCCTTCTGCAACCTTGGCTCACCCCTCCAGCAGGTCCTCACACACTAACAATGCTCCTAGGCCTCCTTCCCACCCTGTGCCTTCAATGCCTGCTATTAACACGGGTCGTACCTCGGCCCCTGTCGGCCCTTCTGGGCGCCCTAGTGCAGTTCCCTTTTACCCACCTGCTTCCTGGTCCTACCCTGAGACGGCCTATGAGGCTGCCCAGGTTCCTACCCGTGTGGCTGATTTAGAAGTTAATAATGATTTCAGTACCATGCCCCTAGATGATAGGAATTATGATCATTTTGCCTATTCCTCTCTTCGTGAGCAATATACTGTCCCCTTCTCCTATGGGCACCATCCTGAAACGGTGGCTCCCTCTAGACCCCTACCCAAGACTTTTCCTATCCCTTCCTTCTATCCCGCTTATGTAGCAGTGGAAGATAGTGGCCCTATGGGAAAAACTGATTCTTCTAATCCCCCTAAGCCTCCTGCTCTTCCCCTCTTTGCCAACCTTCCTAAGCTGGATGTCAAGTCTACCCCTCAACAGTTTTTCACCTTCATTATGTTGCTCACCCAGAACACAGAGTCCTGGCAGAACCACAATAGGTGGCGCCTCTCTGATGCTGTACTAGTTCCTCATTATCTTACTACCTGCATTACTCCTGAACTTGCTAACCTCATCCAGTGTGAGTCTCTTGCCTCTCATGCCTACCCAAACTCTGTAGCAGAATTGTTCAAGCGTTTAGAGAACCATTTAGTCCCTCCCGATGCAGATTGGCAGGATAGATTATCCTTTGGCACCTTGCAGCAGGGTACCAAGTCCTTCAAAGAATATATGAAAGAGTTTGATGCTCAGATGGTACGAATTAGGGATTTGTCGGGTGCAGAAGTACGTGCTCGCTTCCTTCAGGGCCTCAGTAGACCCTTATTGCGTGAAGTCAAGCGCCAGTTCTCTGCCTACCGTTTTACTGACCTGCCCCTCAAGCATGTGCGCCAGCATCTTTTACGAGTAGCAGATTTCTTCTCCACACCTTCTCTTCCTACCCGTTCCCGTATTAATAATATTAGCCTTACCCCTGAGGAGGAGAACTCCTATGTAGAAGAATTAGATATCTGTGTGACTGACCTTTCAGCTCTGGATGTCTCTCATATTACCTGCTATCATTGTAAGGAAGTAGGTCATCTTAAACGTGAGTGCCCCAAGTTCCTTTCGGGTGCTCCCCCTCATCCCGACGCTCGCCCTCCTCGTACCCCTCAGCGTGCTCCTATTCGTCCCACTTCAGGACGCATTCCTTCAGCTACCCCTAGTAGGCTGAATGCTGTGCAGACAGGATCCCCAGGGTTCCCCTATGATAATCAGGCTCCCGCACCCTCTTCAATCCCTCGTGACCCTCCAGCAGTGGCTTTTCCGCCAGGGTCTTCTTCGGGGTTCGTTCCTATGGATTTGGGGGGGAGGGGGAACAGTAGGCCTGTCAGCCGGGGGTAACCTGGACAGGTCCTTAGATAGTACCCCAGATAATAATTTTTGCTTGCCTGTTTTTATAACCTCTGTAGGAGCTGAATCATCCCTACCACTACGTGTGCGTCCTCTTATGTTCTTGAATGGTGGCTTAACCGTCCCTCATACTGTTGTAGACCCCTTCCTGCATGCTGATGAACTCTTGAATGTCTCTGTGTTAGTGGATAGCGGTGCGGCTAGCTCCTTTGTGAGCGAGGCCCTAGTTAGGCGTTTAGGACTAGTCCCTACCCCTCACACAAAAACTGTCACTGTCCATTATGCTGACGGTCGCACCAGTCATTCCCCGGGTACGGTGTCCCTTCCCCTGGTCATACAAGGACGTACGGTCAACCTGACGGCCACTATAGGCCCTATCACTACAGCTGATGTATTACTAGGATTAGATTGGCATCAGGATAATAAAATCACTATTAATTATGATACTATGGTCATTTGGTTTCCAGATAGCTCCTACTGGGTACCAGAACGTCATTATAGATTAGAAAATTTATCCTTGGTAGATATTACTCCTCCTACACCTGTTGATCCTCCTGTAGACCTATACCTGAAGTATTAATGTCCAATGACGAATTACGTTCTGAACTAAAAGAATATGGATACCTATTATGTATGTTCCTTCAGTTAGAAGTACAAGAGATACCTATCACTAATAATAGTGTGGATATAGATGTAAATACAGTGGATACAATAGGAGTGGGATTTACTGAAAATGAAATAGTAAGATACATGGCTGTGATAGATTCCTCAAAAGTATTTGAAGAAAAGACTCCTTCTTATCCTCCTCCTCGTTCTGTTTTACACCGTGTAGTTATCAAGGACGGTGCAGTTCCTACGCACTCTCCGATGTATAGAATGGGCCCTACAGAATTAAAGGAACTAAAACAGATTTTAGTATCACTATTAGAAGCAGGATTGATAGAGCCTAGTAACTCCCCCTACTCCGCTGGTGTCCTGTTAGTTCCTAAACCAAATGGCAAGTTTCGCCTAGTTACTGATTATAGGAAGCTAAACGATATTACTGTGAAGTCTAAATACCCTCTACCTCGTATTGATGATATATTTAATAAGGTTAAAGGTTCTACCTGTTTCACAGTACTAGATTGTGCGGATGGTTTTTGGCAACTACGTATAGCTCCTGAGGATTGCCACAAAACCGCCTTTGCTACCCCTTTTGGGCATTACCAGTTTAGAGTAGCGGCTATGGGACTCTGTAACTCTCCTGCCTCTTTCCAAATGTTAATGAATGAAGTGCTTAGACCTGTTATGGGAAATTCCCACCTTCCTCAAGTGTCCTCTGATTTAAAGGATCCTTCCTTCTCCTCTGTTTCTTTATCTGAGCATGACCGTTCTTGTGCTCAAGCTTACTTAGATGATATCCTTATTTATTCTCCTGATTTTGAAACGCACCTACGTGATTTAAAGAAAGTATTAGAAATCATGGCTGAAAATTCTTTATGGGCGCGCCGTGCTAAAGTTCGCTCTGGTAGAAGTGTCCCATTCTTAGGGCACGTTCTATCAGATGCCGGGGTCGCTACCGACCCGGATAAGACTAAGTCAATTCAGGAATGGCCTACCCCTACCGACGTTAAAGGTGTACGTAGTTTTCTAGGAATTGCTTCTTACTATAGGCGTTTTATCCCGCGTTTCGCAACTATAGCAGCTCCTATTAATCATCTATTAAAGAAGGATATCCCCTTTGTTTGGAGTAGTGAATGTCAGTCGGCTTTTCAGTGTCTAAAATCCCTACTCCTCTCCCCTCCTGTACTCATCCTACCGGATACTACTAAACCCTTTGTTGTAGCCACAGATGCTAGCAAGGTAGCTATAGGGGGCGTCCTTCTCCAGGATCAGGGTCAGGGCTTACAGCCAATCGAGTATATCTCTAGGACAATGCTTCCTGCGGAGCGTAACTATCCCGTCCACCAGCAAGAACTATTAGCTGTGGTGTACTGTTGCCACGCGTGGCAGCACTTTCTTAAAGGTGCTCAATTTGATGTTTGTCTGAATGAACCCTGTGAGATTGATCCTTATAGATTAGTTATCCAGACAGATCACCGCCCTCTTACCCATCTTCTCTCACAACCCAACCTTACCCCTCGTCAAGCGCGCTGGATGGAGTTTTTAGCACAGTTCTCCCCTTTTAAACTTCAGTATGTTAAGGGTGTAGATAACATAGTACCAGATGCACTCTCTCGTCGTGCAGATTACTCCTTTTTCGAGGACCTTGATGTTCTCAATACTACTCTAGTTCCTACTACTATGGGTGTAACCCCGTATGGTGAACTACCTGATGATGAATCCTATGCCTACCTCTTTCATACAGCTGTTCGCATGCCTGATCTCCTTTCTCACGTAGGACTCTCTCTCCCGTGTGAGGCCCTTCCTGTGGTCTCGGTGGGGGGGGAGGGGAAAAATAAAATTTCTATACCGCTTAGCCATATAGCGACTAGGTCAGGAAAGTCTTATGAACACATAGTCCCTCTAGGACCTCCCCTTCTCTTTGGCAAGGCGGTAGGAGATCTCTTTAAACCTGTTCTGGATACCTCTGTAGCGATGCCTACCTCTGATCTCGAACGTCTTATTAGTAGATTTACGGCCACTGAGCCGGAAGCATTAGCTGCCATTGCTGCCCATCCCCAACAATTAGGCAAGCACCCTTGTAAATTTGTAGGTGGATTTTTATATGTGCAGATAGCAGATTCTCCCCCTCAATGGCGCCTGTATGTCCCTCCTATCTGTCGCTCCTCCTTGCTCTTTGAGTTGCATGACTTAGCTGCTCACCAGGGTGGTAAACGGGTACGGGACCTAGTAGCCCGCTCTTACTACTGGCCTTCCCTTTTAAAGGATGTAGATGAGTATGTTAGAACCTGTCAATCTTGCCAGGAGATGAAACCCAACAATGTAGGACAGATAGCAGAGCCTAGGACCTTACCTGATCCCATCATGCCGTGGGACTCCATTATGATGGATTTTGTAGGACCTTTTAGGAAGAATGATAGAGGTAACGCCCAGATCCTTGTTTTTGTAGATCGTTTTACTCGTATGTGTCATCTCGTGCCGTGTCCCTTAGAACTCACCGCACGCGATTGCGCACGCCTATACCTTAATAACGTATATAGATATCATGGTTTGAGTAGGCAGTTTATTAGTGATAAGGATAAGTTATTCACTTCTGATTTTTGGCAGCAGTTCTTCGCTGCTATCGGTACCAAGGTCACCTTCGGTACTGCCTACCACTCCTCCTCGTCTCATTTAGTAGAACGTTTGAATAGGGTAGTGGAAGAAGCTCTGCGTCACTATGTGAATGGCTCTGGGAGTGATTGGGAGGATTACCTATGTTTGGTAGAGTTTTCCCTTAACAATTGCCCTCAGGCTGCGCATGGTTATACGCCCTTCTTCCTAGATACTGGTAGACAACCTCTTACCCCTACCTCTCTTTTAGCTAGTCCTTTAAGGGACAAGGATGATGTGTCCCGGGATACTGTAGAAGGTGTGCAGGCGTTATTAGATAAGATGAAGAATGCACACGACAACGCTATTGCAGGGTACCATAGGGCGCAGGCCAAATACCTTGCTAGGTTGCGTGCCTCATTAGATAGAAGAGCACCTGAGATAGAAATAGGAGATTTAGTCTTAGTAGAAGGCCCCCGTGTTGGCCGCTTCGCTCATAAGTTCGAAGCTGAACTGAAAGTGAAACTTAGGCCCGCCTTCTTAGGACCTTTCCGTGTGTTGTCTAGAGTAGGTAATTTTCTGTATGAGATAGATATTCCTACCTCTTGGCAGACCCACTCTCGCACCTTTCATAGAAGCCAGCTGAAGCTCTATCATCAGAGCACGTTCGCTGGTAGAGAATTGGCCCCTGCCCCTTTAGAGCATAACCCGGATACTGGTGAGGTAGAGGATGAGGTAGAGGGTATCGTGGCCCATAGAGATATCAAAAAAGGCCGCGGTACCCAGCGCCAGTATAAGGTGAAGTGGATGTATGCTCGTAGTGAGGTAGATAAGGTCTGGTATACTGAGAGTGAGCTAGATGGGTGTAGTCGCCTGCTGCAGGAGTATAAAACCCTGCATAAGCTCTAGTTGTAGACCTTCTCCTCTCTTATGTTATGTCTGCTGTCGACGGATGGTTGGTTGTCCCCTCCCCTCCGCAGCCGTCATGTCAGAGCCTACCCCTCCGGCTGAGAGCTCGCTGCCGTCCCCGCCCCCACCGGACCCTGAGCTGTATTTCGAGGCCCTTCCGGGCCGCTGGGTGTCGCGATCAGTTACCCGGGTGGCGTGGTGCAGCCGGCCCTTCAGGCCCAACATGCGGGCTTAGTCAGGGCGGCCCTCTTCGGGGTCACGTGGTATGGTCCTTCCCCTGATGAGCCGCACCAGCTTGTCCTGCACGGGTTCGATGATGCCGGACACTGTTTGTTGGGGTGTGGTTCCAGCTGTCCCGCCTTGGGGCAGATAGATGCGGTTCTCCGGTGTTGCCGTGTGTTCTCCTACCTCTCCACTCCTGTGGGCCG
Organism: Mesostigma viride; assembly: GCA_009746045.1. Classification (NCBI taxonomy): domain Eukaryota; kingdom Viridiplantae; phylum Streptophyta; class Mesostigmatophyceae; order Mesostigmatales; family Mesostigmataceae; genus Mesostigma; species Mesostigma viride. The sequence continues at coordinate 87,008 of RPFO01000310.1, read as the reverse complement.
TACCTGCCTACGGGAGGTGTTCCCGTGGCTTCCAGCTGAGGGTGATGCTGAGGTAGACGAGAACCCCTGCGACCTTTTACGGGCCGTAGAGTTCATGGAGATAGCTGATCAGTCGGCGGGACTAGCGGTTAGTGGTCCTACCCCTTCGGGCGCCCCAGCCGAGGTACATTATACTCCAGATTATTCTGCCTCGAGCGCTGCGTCCGCCTCCTCGGCGTCTGTTCCTCCCTCTCCGGTCCCGTCGTCCCCTCGGTCGACCCGGGATGTCGCAGTGGAGCCTACCCCTTCGGGTTTGCCTGATCCTCTTTCGGCGACGGTCTCGGCTATGCAGGCTCAGATCCAGTCTTTGACCACGGCGTTTGGGGCCTTCCTTGCGGCCCAGGCGCAGGTCCCGGCCACGCCGGCTGGATCCGCGCCCCCTACCCCTTCTGTCGCCCCGGCGACTACGGCTTCGCCCGCGCCCCCGCCTGCGCCCGCGGTCGCTGTGGTTCCGGCGGCTCCTGCGACTCCTGCTGCCTCTGCGCCTGTTACCGCTGTACCTGCGCCTACGCGGGAGTCTCCTGCCCCTGTTAGCTCGCCCTCCGTCGCTGCTTCCGAGCCTCCTCCCGCTCAGGCGCAGACGTCGCGGGGTTTCTTTGGCGATACTAGCGGGCTTCCCAGACTTTGGGAGGGTGGTCCTCCGCAGAGGATTCCGGTTCCTGACTGGGCCTGGATGGTAGTCAATCTTATGCAGGACTGCCTGTCCCTACGGGCCCCATTTTAACATGTGGCCTGAGGGTGCACCGGCAACGGAGACCGGCGCGCCTGCGTCGTTGGCGGGTCCGTCACGGCCCTCTCTGGCTTCAGGTCCGGCGCGACCTCCTGTTTTACCAGTGCCCCCTGCGTCGGTGTCGGCTCCTGCCCCTGCGTCAGCCCCTGCTCCGGTCCCTCCTCCTTCGGCCTCGCGGTCTTTGGCCGCGGTTGTTCGGTCCACCGGTCAGGATCCTCGCGCCACCCGCGCTGCCGATTCCCTCAGGGAGTTGTCCCAGGGTGATCGGGACAGGGCTCCTTCTGTGGTGCACGCGACGCCGGAGTCGCGTGACACGCCCATTCCGGGGTATGGTATGTCCGCACTCGCCTGCCGACAGTGTGACCTGCCGCGCGCCTCTGCTGAGCTTGCCATCTCTCCCATGTCCTATGGGTTCTCCCAGGTGTGTCGGGCGCCCCGGGATCGTGGCCTACCCATTGAGACTGATCGGCCTCCGTTCGACATGGTTATTTTAGCTGATCCGGTGTTCGAGGGTGAGATCCTGGTCCGGCGCGTCCTGTATCGCTGGGCGAGGCGCCACAACGACTTGGACACCTACGGTGGGTTTCAGTGGGCTTACCCTCCCCCTCTGGGCATTATGGCTTCGGATGCCCTTACAGTAGAGTTTCCTGCGGTGCCGGGTGCGGCGTACACTACGGTCCTCCAGCCCATCCTTGAGTGGGATGCCCGCCGCCCGGCGCCTATCCCGGGCCAGGGTCTAGACTCCCGCGGTCACCCTCCTCCTCGTGCCAGCGACTACCTAGAGACATTCGGGTCGCGACAGTGTGTTCGTCGGTGGCGCTCCCGCGAGGTTCGGCACATCCGGTTGTGGCCGTCCAACGTGGAGCCCCTGGTGGACCTGTTCTTCCCGACGGGTATGCGCCCTCGGATTCGGTATCATCGCCTCCTCCTGCGGGCCCTTTGCCTGATCGCGGTAGAGCCTTTCCTTCGCCTCTTTGCCTGTGGCTTTCTGGACTGGGCCCGTGGCCAGGTCGTCCTCACGCAGCATAGGTATTACTGGGCCTTCCTGGGCCTCTTTCCTGACGGCGTGTGGGCCGATGTTTTCCTCACTGTAGATAGGCATGACAATGTTGAGGATGTGGCTCACTACCAGGCCTACCTGGAGGTCCTGCTGGCCTCTCGTGGCACTTACCAGACGGATGGCCACTAGATAGAGGGCCTTAGGCCCGACCTGAGGGTGTTGTCCCTCCGGTATGTAGAGTCGCCCTCATATTCTGGCCAGTTGGTTGGCTGTTCTTGGTCCTTAGCGCTGATGTGTTTACTCTGTGTGTCCTGCCCAGTGCCGTCCCCCCCGGCCAGGACTCCGTTCCAGGCAGTTAGGGGAACCTACCACCAGGCTTGGTGCTGGCTAACCCTACACCACCCGGCGTGGTGGTGGAGACCGTGTGAACTATTGGTGCTTTGTATCTGGGATGGTCTATCGATTGTGTTGGTATGTGTTGGGTGCGTTAGGATTATTTTCCTACCCCTTTGGTTCCCCCTCTCTGCGTAGGGAGAGGGCTCCCTACCTTTTGTGGGGGGGGAGGTGTTACGTCGCGTAACAATTCGTTGTAGTTACGGACGTAAATTAGGTCCTTGGCCTCGGTTGTTCCTAGGTTACGTGCAGTTCTAGTTTGGACATGATTGTCCCCGTAACAGTACTGTGGTATAGTGGGTGCCTTTGGGCGCCGCGCCGCGTACTATATTAGTGGTCCTTATCCTTTTGTAGAATGTAGTGGACAGGCGTGCATCTGTGCACCTGCTTGTGTTTCTGTGTTTCTGCAGGCGAGGGCCAGGTCGGCCCGAGCCTGTTGGACCGTTGGTGACCATTTATGCACGTTCCACTCCTTGTGTGGTCACTCGGCGTGTGTTAAATGAATTAACACATATTAGCTTGGGTCACGGCAGTTTAGTTGTGTTTCCTTCCTCTTTTCCTGGAGTAAACGGGTTTGATTAAATGGTCTATGGCATATTACAGTAGTACATATGTAAATGCGTTGAGATCTGGTTCGTCTCGGTCGTCTTTCGCTAGGGGTGTATATAGAAGCAGCCTCACTAGTTTAGGTAGTATCAGGACAGGTAGAGGTAGAGGTGGCGGCCGAGGCTTGCGGCGTAACATATCCTTGTGCATTGAAATTATGGCTGGCTTACGTGTAGAGCGACCAGATGACCTAGACGGCGGGGCCGGAAACAGCATGCTTGATCAGGGCGTGTGTTTCGAGCCTAACTGGCCGGGAGTGTCTAGTGGTGAGCACCATTGCTGCGATCGCTCTCCCACCATTTACGAGGAAATACCCGCAAATGGAAAACCACTGAAAAGGTCTAGCTAATCAGTCATCACGTTAGCCATGCCATGATTCCAAACGTCCAAGAACTGCACACGGTGCAAAGGCAAAAAGCCGGAGGACAGCACTTTCAAATGTGCGGCGGGAACCAAAAGCCTGCGTATGCCAGAAAACATCGTGTTGCTGCGGCGACGCGACGATGTGGACAACGAATCCAGTGCCAAGCTCGGAACGGCCGCAAAGGAGATCTGGCATCACAGCTAGGGTTCAGATGTGCGGAGATACTATGCGATCCAGCCGGTCCACGACCTGTTTGTAGAGCTTGTGCCAAGGGGCAGCACCGAACAGATGTGGGTGACATTGCAAAAAACACCGGACTTGACGGAGCATAATGGCTCGGTCATAGTCTTTGACCAACAAACGATGCAAGAGTTCAACAAGAGTCGTGATGAAATCGACACGTGTCCATATATGTGTGTAACGGCAGCGCCTGACCTTCTGGACCCCAGCAGTCCTTTGCCCTTCGTCACCGCCATCCAGGAGGCCTATGCTGAGATCCAGCAGGCCTGTTCTCCCGTCAATCCGTGCCACTCAGGCGGTACAGCGCCGCCTCCCTCGCGGCACTCCCTCGGTCGCCTCCGTTCAATCTCCCGCCGCAATCCCTGCTCGCGTCATCGATAAACACCAGAAAACCTACACGGGCCGGTATTCTGCACACGGCTGATTGGATGGCTCTTTTCGCGGACCTCAACGCCCAGGGACGTGCGTGGCTGTTCTCGCTTTCATTGCGGAGTGTGGGCTCGGCGTACCTTCGTGCTCTTCTAATGGCCCCCCCATTCTCCTTAGCTCCCAGCCACTACTAGGTGGCGCTCCGGCACCAGCTATTTGCCCCGCAGCCTCTTGTTCCGGCCCGGCGGCCTTGTGGTATAGCTGTGGGCAGCCGCTGGATTAATTAATTAATTAATTAAACACGTGCTCCCGTTGGGGAGTCACGGAGCACCGAGGTGCTTTTAATCCCTGTGTGTGCACAACAGGAGAAAGGGCAGAGACCCCCAGTCTCCTTCATGCCAAAGGCATGCCACAGCTGCATTCGGGCGCGCTAGCTAAAAGGACATGCTACCGATCCGGCAAACTGTGGGTGCAATAAGACCCATGTGAGCGTGGCATAACAAGTAGCGTGGGCAAGGAATCTGAACATAGCCAGGGCGTAGCATGGCTGTACTAGGACTAGGCTAAGGCTATGGCTGGTTGTTGTGTACCGTGCGTTGGCGGCACGTGACTAGGTATGTTGGCACAGCTAGGCAAACATTCTAAGCATGGCTGCCTTATTAGCGGCAGTGACTACCAATGGATACAATCTAGGCTATTGCTATTCTAGCCCGCTGGGGGCGACCACATCTTGTCGGGTTGATCATCAGGTCCCCGCCCCTCCAGTACACCTTGGGCTTCTGGCCGGGTCCTGCTTATGGCGGAGGTATTCCGGCCACAGGTCACGTCGCTGCTGTTGCTGAGCGGGGGTCAGGTCGTCATCCAGCGTCCAGGTGAGGTCGTGCAACCTCTTGCGACGAGAGAGGAACCGCTGCTTATCTGTATCCTCAGGGGAGGGGAAGGTGAGCAGGACTGGTGGGGGAGCCGCCTTGTCCCGTGAGTGGGGAAGGCGGTGGGCACCCACGCAGTTATACCTCACCTACCAGGCCCATGAGGGTAAGAAGCTGGTTCTTGATCGAGCTCGTCAGCAAGGGAGGTTGACGTCTCACCTGGCTTCTGGGGGAAGCGACGTAGCACCACTCGGCACTCGCGGCGAGCGCGGTCGGTGACCTCCCGTTGCTGGGCCTGGCGGTGGTCCTCCAGCTCCTGGAGCTTCGTGGCGATGGCGTCGGTGGTGGAGGCGGTCGCTGACCGCAGCAGGTCCGCGTAGGAGAGCGGCGGGAGGTCACCAGCATCCTGCCGGGGTGGCTGGGATGCAATGGCCAGTGGCCGTCTGCTCCGCTATCTTGGGGACCTGTGTGGCCAGGGCCTCGGTGTGGAGCCGCTGGATCCCACGGGGACTCACTACCTTGCCTGCATGGGGGGCCAACAGAATCAGAATTGGTATTTGTATTTGCACACTGTCCTCCTGACGGTGGTGCTCGCCATGGTTCGGTCGGTTTTCCGCCACGCGAACATCCAGTCCGAGGATGCGGATGGCGCTGCCTTCTATTCCCCCCGAACCACTTGCCTGACATCGTGGTGCTGGACTTTGAGGGGGGTGGCCGGCATCTGCTTATTGACGTTTCGGTGGCGCGGCCCTTGGCTCTTAGCCACGTGGCTGGGGCCTCCCTCACGGCAGGTTACACGCCGGACCGGGCGCCGGAGCGGGCCAAGCTCCTGGCCTACGGCGACGTCGGGCACCATCGTGTGGTGACCTTTGTCCTGGAGGAGTTTGGGGCCATGGGGCCCCTGACCTCCGCCTTCTTCAATTAATTAATTAATGGTGCTGGTGATACCTGGCATGCCAAGGTAAAGGTCCTCATTGCGGACATGAGCAGCATATGTATCCTACTCTGAAAATGGATCGCAGCATGTTGGTGACCACGCCGTCCAGCTTAATTGCGGGCCAGGTCGGCGGTGAGGGTCCACGTCTCGGCACCATACGTAAGAACAGGAGGGAGGAGCGGACCTTAAACAGGTCCTGTTTCTCGATCTTGCCCAGGGGCTTGCGCCACAGGGCCCGGTATTGGCGTAGTAAAGCGTGCCAGGCGAGGGAGATGCGGTGGTCCACATCAGCCTCGCAGCTGGGAAGGAGGGCTGCCCAGCAGCTTGACACGGTCCCGATACAGGACTCGAGAGCTGTCAAGGAGAAAAAGGGCTGGCGGTGGGTGAGTGAGCCCAATCGCCAGCTAGCCTCTGTCTTCTTGCTGACCTCAAGCCCCAAGGCACGGGCCTCGATAGCCAGGCATGCAGTCAAGCCACGTCTGCATGTGCCCAGTGTCCTCGAAGAGGGTGGTGTTGTCTGCATAGATGATGTCCGCCAGCCGAATCTCCGTTTCCGCCCCGCCATGCCAGAAACGGTTGTCAACCTGCACCCCTGGTTCCCTACCCACGATGCGGGCAAATCGCTTGCGCGCCTGAATCATTACGTATTCGACCACAATAATGAACAGGTAGGGCGACAGCACGCAGCCCTGCCACACACCCTTCTGTAAAGGGCATGGTGGCGTGGGCCCGTAGGAAGTGCGCACCAAAGACTGTGGTCGACCCTTCATACAGTTTGCGGATGACAGCAATAAGGGGGCGGGGGATCCGGAACAGCGCAAGGATGTCCCATAGAGCAGGCCAGAAAACCGAATCGAAGGCTTTGATGAAGTCCACCAGCACAAGGTGCAAAGGGGACTCACCAGGCTGAAGGCGTTGCAGTTCCTCCACATGGCGGCGAGTACATAGCGAAGAGCGCTTGTACTGTGTTGCGACCTGAACGCCGAAGCCGTGCTGAGTCTCGCTGAGGTGACCGTCCAGGGCCGTGCGCAGGCGGTTCAGGATGAGCCGCATGAGAAGCTTGAGGGGGGCGCTTTGGATGCACACCCCTCTGTAGTTACCGGGGTCGGCTGGCAACCCCTTAATGTTCTTGTACAGCATCGCGCGAAAACCGCTGGAGGCCCGGTTGCGACGACAGCAGAAGGCGGTTGCAGATATCCCGGAAGAGCAGCATGACACCAGTGTCCTCGAATTCGGCTGCAAGTTTCACAACTGTGGCTGGAATCTCGTCCGGCGGAGCCGGTGGCAGCGTCGACGTAACGTAGACGCTGGACCGCCTCTGTGACCTTGCGAGAGGTGAAAGGAGGCATGTCTGACGGGTCGCCATGCAAGCGGGCCGGCCGATCAGCGGGGGGACTAGGTAGTCCGCCGCTGACCTAGGCGGGGCCGGGGGCCCAGCAGGGCCGCCGGCCAGGGCAGCCGGGCGGGCGTCGGGCCGGCGGCGGCTGGGAGCAGGGGCAGGGGCGGCGCAGCTGTCCCCACGACCTCGGCAGTGGCCGCGGCCCAGGTACGAAGCCGCTTGGCGGGGGCGCCAGGGACGTCGTGGCAGTGGGGCCGGCCGAGGCCGTCCGGGCGCCCGAGGCGCTTGTACCAGAACCAGGCTCCCTTGCCGTCGTGCTTCTGCTGGCAGCTGCGCAGCTAGGTCCTTGACCATCTGCTGAGCGTCTGCCGGCCTTCAGTCAGCCTGCTCGTAGGCGACCGGACCCGCAGAGCCGCTTGCATCCCAGGTTTGGCGGTCGGTTCCCTGTTGCGGCGGAGCATCTGCCTAGCGGCGACCACTGTCGGTGCGTGGCGGTGGACAGCAAGCGCTGTCGGCGCGGAGGCGAGGAGGGGAGGGTGCGGGCAGCCAGACGGTACTTGGCAGCGATACCTCGGAGGATCACTGAAATATCACCTGGCGGCGGAATGGCTGGACTGCCCCTGGCGTCGAAGACTGCCAGGAAGTCGTCTCGGTGCGACATAGCGGCCTGCTCTTCTGCTGACATCTTGTCGGCGTCCTTCAGTACAATCCGGAGCCGACCTTGAGAGTTGAGATCTGGCTGAGGCGCCAGTTGTCGCGACGGTTTCACACCAGGAAACTGCAATCTGATGCGGGCGAGCACGAGGCGGTGAATAATCAGATTCCACCGTGCTGACAGAATCTTGCAGCACGCGAGCATCGATGAACTGAGGGACGCTGAGCTGGCCCGGCGTATACGCAAACATAGTAGTCAAGGCACACCACCTGATCCGACGGCCCATATAAAAGGTGGCAAGCTGCTCAGCGGGGCGTGCGAAAGAAGCATTGCAGGCAACCAGCGCAGATTCTGCAAGCAGATTCGCAAAATATAGAGCAGTGTTACCTTTGGCTGTCGTGTTGGTTGGGGAGTACTGAGCGCCCCCAGTGCCAACTGGCAGCGTGGCGTTGGCGTCGAGCAGCATAACCATGCAGGAAGTGCCGAGCTGGGATGTTGGCCTCCTCCTCCTTGAGGGCGTTGAAGAAGGCCTCACGTTCCGCCTGAGCTCGACCCGCATGTGGTGCATATCCCACGATAACGGCTAGCGTGTGGTGTGAATGGCCCTCGGTGGCCGAAAAAGTGGCCACTAGCTAGCACACGCGGGGACCGCAGCACGATGGACTGGAGCTGCTCTGATGCTGCTGGCGAGCACAAGAGGCCCACACCACCTTGACCCGGCGCGTCGCCTCCACCATAATGGAACCACCAGCCCGCACGAAGGTCGTCGACCAGCAGACCGTTGACCCCTTGCTGAGGGTCAACGGTGCGTCGGTGCTCCTGGACCCCGAGGACAGCGATCTTGTTGTCGGCGCACAAGGCGATCAGCTCGTCGACGCGGTGGCGTGCTGGGGTGCCGCCGCTCGTAGAAGGATCTGCAGGGAGGGTGCGCACATTAAAGCTTGCAATACCAAGAATGGGCCGTTGCCCTATTATTAGCGGGGGGGGTGGGGGTGGGGGTGGGGGTGGGGGTGGAGAAGGGTAGTGCTGGAGGTGGGGGTGGGGGTGGGGGGTGGGGGGGAGGGGGAGGGTGGCGATTGGGGTTAATGCTTGTCAACGCATGGAGTCTTTCTTTCAGGGCGGATATGCGTCGTCTCCGTCCTGGCTGGGGTCGTCGGCGTGTCGACTGGGCCTCATCCCTCTCAAGGCGGGCCAGGAGGCGTTTGAGGCCGGCTGGTAAATTGGCGGGAAGGTTGACCGTGGCGTGCCTGGCGACCTTGCATCCTCATCATGCTCGCACGGTGCGACATGAGGGTGGAAAGGGGCTTGTTTATTAAAGGCTATGTATGCCCAAAGCCTATTGTACCGCGAGGCCGCGAGGGTGTGCCCTTACCGGGCACCCTCCATACCCGGGACGCACGTCGAACGTGCGTGGACGATGATGACGCAGCTGGGGCGTGCATGGGACGGCCCGGCTTGTGCCGCTTGTTAGGAGCCTGCACATCCGTGCGCTGACCGTTGATGAAGAGCACGGGGGTGTCGTTGACGAGGCGGACGTAGACGGCTTAGTGCCATCGCGCTTGGCCTGGACGGCGGCGTCGCTGCCCAGCAAACCGTTCTTGATGACTAGCTGGGCCGGGGATAGTAGGTCGTCGAGGCTCGGCGCGTTTCTCCCGCCCAGGAGCTTGCGGGCCTGGAGTACTTTCACCTTGCTGGCCACATTCGCGAAGGACACCCGGATGGGGCCAGGCTGGCCCGCCATCCAGGCTGCCGACTCAATGCGGATGGGTTCGTTGCCCAAACGCAGCCGGCCCACAATGAGGCTGTGGTGCAGGCGTTGTGCTAGCATCAGCTCCGTTTCCGGCTGCCAGTGCGCGACCTCGCAATACCGGACCACTATACTGCGTGAGCGTTGGTCCTCCTCGACAGCGGTCTTGTGAGCTGCAGCCCCCTTGCGTGCGGCATCCGCCATCAGGTTGGCAATGTCCGTCTGCTTCACCATGTTAGCGTAGCTGGTAGGTGGGGGGGTGGCTGGCTGGGGTGGGCTGGTCAGGGCGGCCTTGACCTCGGCAATGCTGGAGTGGATCGAGCTCAGCAGTGTCTTGACGGATAGCAGTGGACAGGGCGCCGAGTTGAGCTGCCATGTCTTCGACTTTCTGGTTGAGCTGGTGCAGGTTTGCGTCCGGGGAAGCAATTGGGGTATTGGCGGTGCCGTGCTCGGCATCCTCGAAAGCGGCAACAAGTGCCCGGAGGCAAGGGGCGTTCGCGTAGCTCAGAAAAACAGAAAGACGAAGCTGGGGCTCGTCCATGTAGGCAAGCTCGTCCATAGAAATGGTCTCGCCAGACGTGCTGGGAAAATATATCGCAATGCCGTTGTCGTGCAGGTGGTGCAGGATAGCCTGCGCCTCCTTGGCGGTGAGAGAAAAGAACCGTGCCTCGGATAACAGCTTCCCAGGCATGAAATCCGCGGGGTTAAACTCAGCGTCGTCAAGGGGGTCGTCTTCACGGATAACCTCGCTGGAAAAAGGAGCCGAAGGCGGAGGGATCTGGCTGTCCATCTCGTCGGCTGGGCCGGCGCAATGCCGCTTAGACGAGACGGCTTTGGCAGGCGGTGGCTGGGTCGCAATGGCGTCCACAGCGTCGACGAGTTGCGTAATGGTGTGAGCCGCTGAATCCTCCCTATCGGCGGGGGAGGCGGCTGACGGTGATTCCGCCATGGCTAGTTTCCGAAAAATACGAACCCTGCCTGCGCTGCGTTTTATGATATTGCGCTAAGTCTTGGGCGATGGTGGCTGAAAATGATATCATGGTGTTCGTCATCAAAAGGCGCGTCTACTGCAATTTACCCGACCAAATTTCATGCCCGGATGTAAAAGTTATGAGCATTCTCGGCATCCATAGCTGGACGCAAATTCCTTAGGTTTACTAGCATTCGCGATCAGAGAACATATGGATGGATGGATGGATGGTACGTGGGTACACGCAATTCAGTTCCGGTCTAAGCTATGTACTAACGCCGTGGAAGGACTAGGGTAGTTGTCTGATCGAGAGGAAAGACGCGAAGGCCGCGGGAGCCGCGTGGCTATCTCTAGGAACACCTGCGTGGTGGTAGACACTATGCTCTCACCCAAGGTCACAATGTAAACTTCATGCCAATTAGAACTCAGCAAAACAATGACCATTTAGCACATCTGATTTACTCTTGCACACTGACGATAACGTGTGCTCAAGGTTTGCGGTCACTGTGACAAAAACTGATGGGTTTACTTTATGACCACCTGCTAAGGCGCGTAGGACCACTCAGTAAGCAAGTCATCACACTGACACTTCAAATGCAATCCAACATGCACCGAAACCATGCTGAATATGTTTACGGCAAAGTGAAAGGGGGTGGCCACACACCTTACACACCTTCACAATCCCTCGAGCATGGCCAGCCTTGTAAATATGTGCATAGCAATAATGATGGTAGAACTAGCATTCCCAACCAGCATTTCCTATCAAGGAGACAACCAGCGCAGGCCAGAAATTGGGAGAATCCTATGTTTCTCCTAGGTTAGAGAGTAAGATTTTTATGCCATGCAACCAAGCTAATTTAATCAACGCAACAACACCCTAAACTGCCACACCCGACAAGGGCAACAAACAGGGACTATGGAGGGCAAAGCACCAAGTTAGCTAGGGTCATGGTACACAGGGCTTCCATGCAGTCAACCATGTCAATCATGGTTGGCTCACCACATTGCAATCCTGTCACATCATCATAACAAGGGAAAGGTCAAATGAACCAATGGTGGCAGCTACCTACATGCAGTCACACAAATGCAATACCTCCAACATGATCATCACCATGCATCCTTACCTGCACGATAAAATTTAAAGAAACCATTGGCGGACGTTCAAGTTCTGAGCGCTGTGATGCCGCTGCGAAGAAAGGGTGCATCACTCTGACACAACAAGAAGCATCCATACCCACAACATCCTTGCCAGAACACGTTTTATGAGATGCCTTAAGCCTTCCCGAGAACCCATAGGCTGTAACAGAAGTGTCCCTGCACAACGGTACGAGCCGCGCCAAAATCTGCCCTCGTAAGCGGTACCCGAAAAGTGGCGCCAAATGCGATTTTTGGTGTGCGCGTGCACGAAAGTGACCGAATTCCGGGCGACAGGCATGGCGGTCTGGCAGGCGATGCTGAGCGTGTATAAAGGCACTATCAAGGCTGAAATTTTACGATTATCCTCCTAAGGTGTTATTAGATCCACCACTGTTTTTTTTTCGCCATAAAATTTGCGGAATCGAACAGCATGTTGCGTCATTCATAGGTGGGTGCCTGAATGGTCGCAGATTTTCTCTCGACCCCACCTGACCGCAGCAAAAAATTTTCCCGATGAAGTGCGCCCTAAGATCGGGGTTTCCATCATAAACGATGCATTTTTTAATTCTAAAGACTTTGACCGAACGACTTTCTTCATTACCGCTGCAACTTTTTTTTCCTGAGCTACCGCATATTTCCGACCAATTTCAAGGCTGCGTCAGGCTTGGCAGACCCATACTTCGTATATATATGCGTTTGCCCCGAACGTCATGTTTAATGCAGGCTTTGTGGACTCTAAAGTCGCCCACGATGTTGGGGCTTTTATCAGCCTCTGGACATGTACAAACTGCGGTCAGCAGGTGAATGCCGGAACGAGTTCTGCGGCGGGGTGTGCGAAACAGACATCAAGCGCACGGCAGACATGGATACCTCCGAGCGGTATGTTCCCTTATTCAAATCTACGGGCCAATTCACTCCTTGTTGAATCCCTGACCTTGTCACGGATGAATATGTTACCAGTTCCCCATCTCCGGAGTTTCTCTTTTGGTCATCTTCTTATCTTACGGGAGGTGCGTCATGAATCGTATAGCGAGCTACGGTTTCATGGCAAGCCTTTTCTTCACATCAGCGACGTACAGGTTACCTTAGAGGCTAGGGATGTCAAGGAATTCTTCACACGGATATTAGGGAGGGTGCATGACGGATTGCGGGCAAGATATTACGGGCTGGCTGGCAGCCTTGCAGCGCTATTGCCGCCGATGGCAATGATTTGCAGGCAGGGCTATGGATCACAAAGCTGTTGCTTTGCTCTAGTTGTACATGCTGCAATTTATTGGCATTGTGCTCAGGCAAGTAATGTTGCATGACATGGTTGACCACGAAGATTGATGGAAAACCTAGAAGCAATTGGTGGCTTTCTTGGATGCTCGATGGCTTCACATGCTTGTGAGTCCATAAAACCCACTGTATACGTGCCCACCATCTCTAAGCTGAAAGCATCTGCCTTCAACAAGCATCTTAAGACATGCATGCACATGAGAACTGTCATGGTTTGTGGAGAGGGTGGCATATTGCGTGAGAGTGGAGAGAGGACAGTGGCCGGGCTAGGCCAGCTACCTGTGCTGCCACACGGCCGGGCGGCAAACACTGATGCACAAGCTGCCTTACACGCCAGCACCCAAGCTGCCTTCACACCCCTGAATGACGAGCAGAGGGCATCCTGGACGGCCGCATCCATGCAGTTCATGCAGTTCAGGCTGTGCGTGCTGGCCAAGGGCACGGGTAAATGAGCCAATGGCGGGCTATTATTACGCACGCTGCAACCAGCGCCAATGAAGCAACCCAAGCCTGCCCTCCTGACAGGTATGTGTGTTTTGTTTTGTCATGTCGTGTGCACAACCAGCAATCCTTTATTTCCCTATGATGCATGTTTGCGGAATTCTGGCAACCTGGCACATGGCCAAACTCCTCAATGTCAGGGGTGGGAGGGGTTGTTTGTCAAGTGGATAGACACACGCACATGCTCAACACCTCTTGCTCCAATGCCACTGCCACTCACCCAGAAACTCAGGCACAACCACGCACGATCGCTAAGCTGCTAGCCAGAATCGCAGTCCTCACCAAAGTGAGGGATGGGGCACCAGCTAGTTTGACAGTCTGGCTGAGGACGTGCAGAAGTTGAATGACATATCTGAAGCAAGTAGTCACGGATGGCTTGGAGAAACATGGTGAAGCATGCATGGGCATGCATCTCATGTTGACAAGGGCCAGAGCAAGAGCATGAGCACGATGCATGTGCCTATGTAGAGGCCATTGGGCTCGCACTATCTGTTGAAGACAACTGCGGTATGGTGGCCAAGCGGCTCACCGGGGATGTGCAGTGGCTTCTTCATGCTAGGTATCATTGATGGCGGCCAAGTGCAGTCCTTTGGTGGCACATTTCAAGCCGGCAACCTCGAGGTAGCAACTGAGCAGTGTATGAGCTGTCTGGCTATGCACCACAGCGCTGGCTGAGGAGATCTAGTCCAACTTGGAAGCTGCGTTGCTAGCAACGTGGGCCCCTATAACAGAGACAGGGACATGGGGGCATCCATGGTGATGCAGAGGACCATGTGTGGCAACCTTGGTCAGGCGGGCCAGTTGCCAAGGGATGTGCTGCTACCAAATCAAGGCGCACAAAACACATCGCAACCATGCCGACGGCCGAGATGCCTGGCATGATTAGATTATTACATTGCCAAGCCACCTCCACCGCCGACCTCAAAGCCCAGCTCCTCGACATCGACCAGCGTCTTAAGAACAATGCCATCGCTATCGAGGTCCTGCAGAACACCGCAGGCCTCACCGCCCAGGCAGTGAAGGACATTGCCGCCAAGCCAGCCCCGGCTGGCCTAGCTGACCGGCGATGCTCCTCCCATCACCACCTGGGCGGACATGCTTAAGCAACACACCACCTCCACCACCTCCGCTGTCGCAGCCCAGCTTCAACGGCAGACGCTTGACCTCCGCGAGGAGGCCGAGCTCGCCAAGCGCAGCCTCGATCAACGTCATTGTCAAGAATCTCAAGATGGAGGAAGGTGAGAATTCCGAGAAGCTTGCGCGTGCTTTTGAGAGAGAAATCCTTGATCGCATGGGCCTTACTGGTGAGATCGAGCTGGCCGCCCACCGCCTTCCCCGCGCGCGGGGTAAGGCAGGGCCGCCCCCGCTCCTTCTCACCTTTAAGACCCCGGCGGACAAGATTTCTTTTCTCAGACGCCGCAAGCGGCTCGAGAAGACTCTCTTCACCCTTGACGACGACTTGACCCTGGCGCAGCAACAACGGCGACGGGAGCTATGGCCGACCTACCTCCAGCTCCGGCAGACCAAGGCGGGGCAGCCGGTGTACTGGAAGGGGGCGGCCATCTACGTCGGCCACAAGCCCTGGCAGGCGACCCCCGCGGCCCCAGCGACTCCAGACGCCCCAGTTTAGGGGAATACAGCAGTAGTGTAGAATAGATAGACCGTGGCCATGTACATGTACGCCTCCTAGAGGCTCTATCCCAGCTAAGCCACGCGCTTTATTTAATCATGTACATGTGTGCCTATGATGAGCCACACTCCAGATGATGCCTAGCTTTATTTAGTTATGCTATGCCATGCAGAGAGATGCTCTCTGTAGAGAAGCTATGTCCTAGCTCTTGTATAGCCATGATGATCTTCCCCACCTATGACAGGCTCCCCTTCGCTGGGTGTTGCCTGAAACTCTGGGTGGTGCAGGTGCCCTAGTGCACCTAGAGCAAGTGTTGTTTACATTCCCACCCTTGCAGGAAGTAGCTTAGAATGTATGATAGGCCATATGCCCCTTCTCTGGGCTATGTGCTACATATACTCCCAACGGAGTTATGTTACAATTCAATTCAATTCAATTCAATTGCCAAGCTGAGTTTGCGGCTACCGTGCGTGCTGTGGGTTTGAACTGATCATGCTAGCCAACGTGACAGTTGGCAGTTCTTATGTCTAACAAGCCCCTACTTGAAAATTGCCTTAGCATGGCCGTATGCACATATATACAACCATGTCTAGCCACTGTTCATGTTCATATATCTTTGTCTATTTGTCACAAAAGTTGTGTTATATTATCTGTGCAAGGTCTGAACAGTTAGCAACACAGTTGGTGGGAGTTGGCCATACCGTTACTAAAGAACTTTGCATCCAAGGTTGAGTGATTAGCTGGAAACTGGCAGGTGTTGCATGGACCAGTGAACCCAATGACACTTGATGGACCTGAAGTTTTGTGCAATGTCTGAAATGACATGATGATTAACATGGGCGCTTGTTTTCAGCCTCACCTGAGCACATCTTGCATGGGAAACTGCAAGAAATGTGGCGGAAATGCAAAAAACGCACATTTTTTCTCACATTTGCTAGCGAGCTGTCAATGAATGAAGTACAACAGACCTGGATTTTTGTGCAATGTCTACAATGATGATATTTAATATGCTTGCAAGTTTCCAGCCCCAACTAAGCACATCTTGTATGAAAACTGTCATGAAATGTGTGAAAAAAACGCGAAAAACGCGCATTTTTGCTAGCATTTGGTGGCATTTCGTTACCAAATACAGTACGATGGACCTGATTTTTTGTGCCATGTCTACATTTATGATGTGTAACGTGATTGCAAATTTCCAGCCTCAACTGAACACATCTTCCATGGAAACTGCTATAAGATGTGGTGAAACGGTGCGTTTTTGCTAGCATTTGGTGGCAGTTTGTCACCAAATGAGGTCAGATGACCCTGGGACATGGTGCACAGTTGGTAGACATGAGCATAAGCCTACATGCAAACAGCCAGGTCAGGAGCTCTTTATTTGCATATCAAATGGTATTTGTTTGTATTAAAATCTGGAAAGTTGCTAAAAATAGACATGCCAAAAATAGACCAACCGATGTCGGAAAATTCTGGAAAGTCAAATTCCTTTTACTGGTGTCATGGACATGCTGCCTACCAATATCTAGCATGTTTGGACTCAATTTGCTCCTTGTAGGGCTTATAAGGGCATTTTTTGGCACTTTCATGCCGTTGTGTGAATACATGACATCAACAAAAACAGTCTAAACCTGCCAGGCATTCGACAACATGACGACAAACAACAGCGAGATAGCTGGCGGATATTGCCGAAACACAAAGGACTTCAACAGTGAGCTCATAGAAGAAAGCACTGATTGCAGATAACATTGGCCACAGATGTATACCTTGCCCTCGTGAATCCCTTGCGCAGGCGCGCAACAGCAGCCGTTCTTCCACGGAAAGGTCAGGCACGCACTCTACAGGCCTGAATAACTACTTAACGAGAATGGCAAAAAGTACCCGTTCGGTTTAGAATTCAATGCTATCGATATTAATGCCTCTTTCGCGGTCAGAACATCCCCGAAATCGCAAATTTACTGGCGCTATCATGAATTTTATTTCATTCCGTGCGAGCAAACATCGAACTACCCCCCATGCCGATGACATGAAAAACACCTAGCACGACATTGAAAACCAGCTACTTTCCGCCACCAGCCAACATCACTTAACCATCATCTTTAACATTCGAGTGTTTTTTTGGCGTTTCGCTCGCCCTATAATGGCTAGTTTCGCCTAAATACAGTCGCCACGGCCACTTCCACACGTGGTCCGTGCACAGTACACCCACTTGTCACGGTACCGCCCGGTACCGCGAATATTTTCGCGCGGAAAATATTCGCCGCCCAACGTTCCCTCATGACAAGGTCCCCTTGAGGGGGCACCCAAGCACTCAAATCTAAAACCTGTATTCATCTCCGCAATCGCCTGGTAGCATCCTTCCTTTCCTCTGCACCGCCTCGATGGCAGCCAGATCCTCTACGTCCAGCCCTGCAAACGTGAGAGCGCGCTTGTTATCCGCCACATGCTCCGCGATGCTCAGCCGGGCACCCACGATGGCGGCCCCCACGGCCGGGCGATCCACGACCCATCGCACCGCCACGTTGGCGATGCTGACGCCGTGCTTGTCCGCGATCCGACGCAGCACCTGCAGGGTTATGCAAGCACCACGCACCATCATTTCCAACAACCAAGGCTTACAGAGCAGTGGCAGCAGCAAGGAGTTCCCTTCTATTATTTTCGCCATGCGCACAGCAGCAGTGCACCAGCTGCAGTGCGTTGCTCATGCAACCACGTCATCGTGTGCATAACATGCACGCACACATGCAACAATGAAAGCAAGTCAGGGGGACCCAAGAAAGCGCGCAGAGCGCTGAGGCAGAAGTGCTATAGATAGCAAATAATGAGTCCATCATCCAGCCATGGTGGTAACTAGATCCACAAGCCTGTCATACTGTACCATGTAATCAAGGACGCAAGTTATCCAGAGACGTTGCCCACGACGCGACCCGCACCATTACTAGCGGCTGTCCCAACATCAAGGTTATCCTGAAACAGGATGATGACAGAGAGACTATATATATTTTACTTCATTCCGCGGTGTGGAGTGTCCCATGCCGGCTAGTTGTAGTTATTTTGTCGTGGTATCTCTTATTAGCGTTGGCTTTGTTTATGGTTAATTGGGTGCATTTACTCTGATGTAAGTAATTATAATTTTCAATATATATTTGAATATCAATGGTACACATGAACTGAACAAAACGCACCCACCAACCAATCCCAACGATACCGTAGCATAGGTAGGACGTAGATGTAGATGATCTAATCCAATACTACTATTATACTACCCAGTAGTGTGCCTGTAACATTTAAGCCCACCCAGTTGTGAAAGGAGATGGCGTCAGAACCCAGGCAGATACAAATGTTTGGAATGCAAAACAAATGCAAGCCTTCTACTCATTAATATTCCTTCCACTTGATCCTTTACCCTCCCTTCCCCTTAGCCTGCCTCTTGCTCTCCCACACAAATGCATGCCTCACCAAAGGCCAACGGGTGTGCAGGCTGGCCATGCCTTTTCCATCGTATTCGCTATTTTAACCAGCTTCCGTAGGCAACTCAATATAATATCTGATGTATTAATGTGCAGACAAAATGCAGTGACGGACAGTTCCACGAAGTTGCTTTCTTTGCGTTGAGGGCAACCAACAGGTTTCCCAGGCAAACCGCCCCTTCAAACTTTGAAGCATCAAAATGGTTTCCAATCAAACCATACTTATTCCACGGAGTCGAATTAAACCTGGGAAGTATGGAACAATCCCTACTTCACTGAAATTTCTCCAGTATCATATCCCTTCAACCATTGGATGGAGAGACTGCTCGGGTAAGCATCGTGAGTACAGATGGTGAGCATGCCTGATTTAAGCGTGAACTGGTAGTGAAGTGCGAACAAGCTTGGTGCATGCGTCTCCATGGTGAGCATGCCTGATGTCCAAGTGGGGTGAGACCAGGTGGTCAGGCATGGCTGGGTGGAAATGCATAAATATATAATGTTTTGGGAGAGCCAAACATTGAGCGCTTCAAGTTGACGTGCGCTCGGCGGGCTAGCTTGGCGAGGACGCTTCAGTAAGCCAGGGGGTTGAAAACTTTAGGAAAGCAGTTGACAAAAGAAATAATTAATACACAAGGATGCGAGCGTGCCCCCCATTTTTTCTCCTAGCTGGATCAACACAATAGGGAGAGCGTGACCTACCTGGAGGAGCTCCTGGAAGAGGCCCCAGCTCCCCCATTGGTCGACGAACCGCTTGTACTTGCCCAGCGACGACGTGGACAGCTCGCGCCGCGTCAGTGGCTCCGGCTGACCCAGCCACTTATCGCTCAGCAGGCCTCCCAGCAGAGTGCTGCAAACATTGAACCCATACATCGGATTTGTACCGGCAACCAGGGGCGGGGGCATGCATGGCGCGCGGCACGAGGCGGGCTGTCAGTGGGATGACAGCACTGGCTTGCCAATTATACTACAGCATAGTGACGATGACATCAAACAGACAGGCAGCGCTCGCTTGCCACTGCTCTAACTTCGTGACCATGACATCAGTGAGATGACCAGCACAGGCCTGACATTGCAAGAATCATATAATTTATATCCAGTTAAGCCTGCCCCGCGACACGGGGCCGCCGGGTCAACGGCCATGCAGGGATGTGCCAGGGACCTGCTCAGCAGCAGCTTCCAAAGCGTGCTTATAGATAGCCATCGACGCATGTTTTAAAGTAGCAGTTTCCAACATGAACAGAAGAACAAAAGCATCCGGCTAGCTTGGATAAGTAAGGGTGGGCATTGCCAAGTAGTGGGAAATACCCAGCGCTGTTTCCTATCGCAGCAGCTCTTGAGCATGAACCAAAACTTCTAGTCTCTAACAAGCATTGGTATCGTGGCCATATCTAATAAAGTTGCTAGGCATATCTAATAAGATGCTAGGTATATCTAATAAGATGGTAGGTATCTCTAATAAGACGCTAGGCATATCTAATCAGATGGTAGGTATATTACATAAGATGCTAGGCATATCTAATAAGATGCTAGGTATATCTAATAAGATGCTGGGTATATCTAATAAGATGCTGTGTATCTCTAATAAGACGCTAGACATATCTATTAGGACGCTAGACATATCTAACAAGATGCTAGGTATATCTAATAAGATGCTAGGGGTGTCTAATAAGATGCTAGGCATATCTAGTAAGATGCTAGGTATATCTAATAAGATGCTAGGTACATCTAAAAAGACGCTATGTATATCTAATAAGATGCTACGTATATATAATAAAATGCTAGGTATATCTGATAAGATGCTAGGTATGTCTAACAAGGTGCTAGGCTTTGCAGGTGCCACCCCTCTTCAGTCCAGTGAATCCAGAGTCACTCGGTCCGCGAGGACTGACAGGTGGACAATCCAATCGCAGGAGGACAATCAAATAGTGGGTAATCCTTACCCATAGCAGAGCAGTTTGATGTCGTTCTGAAGGCAGTACTCCACCATGCGCTTCTCCGGTCGGGTGTCCACGATCGAGTAGGAGACCTGCAGCATGGAACGAGAGAGCCGGCAAAGCCAAAACCGTGGTTCAAGTGGTGAATGATGTCTTGTCAGGTTATTGCTACGACCCCGACCCCGACCCCGACCCCGACCCCGACCCCGACCCCGACCCCGACCCCGACCCCGACCCCGACCCCGACCCCGACCCCGACCCCGACCCCGACCCCGACCCCGACCCCGACCCCGACCCCGACCCCGACCCCGACCCCGACCCCGACCCCCACCCCCACCCCGACCCCCACCCCCACCCCCCCCCACCCCCACCCCACCCCACCCCCACCCCTACCCCTACCCCTACCCCTACCCCTGCCACTACTACAAGTAGTATTACTACTACCACTATTCCTCCTCCTCCTCCTCCTCCTCCTCCTCCTCCTCCTCCTCCTCCTCCTCCTCCTCCTCCTCCTCCTCCTCCTCCTCCTCCTCCTCCTCCTCCTCCTCCTCCTCCTCCTCCTCCTATCACAACAACAACAAAATAAGACATTTATCATGTATCGTAAACCCATAGCACCTGACAGCTAGAGGCAAGCAGACAGCTTGGCATGGCCATCTGGTCATCCATTACGCAATGGACAGCTCGATCACCTAATGATGAGTTAGCAAATAGTTGAAGAGAATGCCGGAATAGGGAAAAAGATACTCCCCATCCTCATCTTCATATTCTCATCTCCATACTTTTCATCCTCAAAAAGCCTGTCCTCAAGCCTCCCCTGCTCCTTTCCTCCACCCTCCCCTGCACTTCCATCCTCGCACCTGGTTTGACGCCAGCTTGATCCCCGCCTCGCCGATGCGCTTGACGTGCGTTGTGTCAAAGTTGGTGAGCGCCACCAGCTGGACCTTGCCCGCACTTTGCAGCTGCGCCAGGGACTTCATCGCGTCCAGGTAGCGGCGGTCATTGTAGTCCCACCTGGATAGGGGCAGCGAAATTCGACCGGCACAGGGGGGGACCAGCAAAGCAGGGGTCAGAAAAGGGGGGATCAGCACAAGGGAAACTGCAGTGAGGGAAACGGGCCGGCGCAGGGGAACCAGCCGCAAGTAATCGAACCTGGCTGGCTGGCTGGCTGGCTGGCTGGCTGGCTGGCTGGCTGGCTGGCTGGCTGGCTGGCTGGCTGGCTGGCTGGCTGGCTGGCTGGCTGGCTGGCTGGCTGGCTGGCTGGCTGGCTGGCTGGCTGGCTGGCTGGCTGGCTGGCTGGCTGGCTGGCTGGCTGGCTGGCTGGGTGGCTGGCTGGCTGGCTGGCTGGCTGGCTGGCTGGCTGGGTGGCTGGGTGGCTGGGTGGCTGGCTGGCTGGGTGGCTGGCTGGCTGGGTGGCTGGGTGGCTGGGTGGCTGGCTCGCTGGCTGGTGTCCAAGACACATGGCTGGGGATGGGTTTAGGGCGACGACGCGCGAGAGAAAGGTCTCCATGCCCAGATGTGGAACTTGCTTCTGAGGATGACACAAAGGTGCGGTTTTGATCATTCGTATTTGATCATTCGTATAGTACTGGCTTGTTGACCAAATGAAGGGCATTGATGACCCCACCATTATTGAGTGGATGCGCTGGTTGGGCGTCCATATACCCTACACTGCAGCAATGAAGTTATCTTTAAAACATCCCCCCCAAAGCCACGCTCGATGATGCTCTCAAACCATAGTTCTGACATCCACTTCCAAAGCCCGCTGTACACCTCCCTGATTCAATAGCGAATCTTACTACCTCCCAGGTTCAATAGCGAGAGCTACTTGGCAGCAAACAGCCCGGCCAACCCTGCAACGCTATCCCAAGGAAAAAGCGCACTCCTGCAACTGTCAACGGCCCTGGCGACAGCCGTTGACCTTTTATCCCGCGACAGCCCTCTCTTAACATGAACCGCTAAGTGAGCATGAACTGCTCACAAACCGTGGAGATAGACGATTAGCTAACAGCTTCAATCTCTTGTGAAGTCATTCAGCGCTGGGCTGTGGCAGACAGTCCACTGAGAAACCCTCCCCAGTGATGCGGCGGCATATCTAGCCAAGAAGAAAACCCTAACCAGCGAAACGTCAGTATATTTAGCAACTATAAAAACCCTCACCAGATAAAAAACGGCAGCATGTCTAGCCAATAAGGAAACCCTCACCAGTGACACGGCAGCATGTCTGACCATCACGAAAACTCTCACCAGTAGAACCAGACAATGTTCCCGCCACTTAAAAAAAAATGTGCCAGCCACTAAAACAACCCTCACCAGTGAAGCGGCAGCATATTTAGCCACAAAAAAACCCCTTCACCAGTGAAACGGCAGCAAAGTCTGGGCCCCGGGAAAACCCTCACCAGTGGAACTGCAGCATGTCTAGCGACTGCACGCCCATGCGGCGCCGCGAGATGTCGATGTTCTTCTCCACCACGGGCAAGGACATGTCACCAGGGGGCGGCACCCACTTGGTCAGACCGTGCACGTTGGCCAGCGCACCCTCGCCATACTTGGCGGCAAATTGGCGGCGGAACTCGCCATAAAGGTCTTCTGCAGGGCCATCTGTTTTAGGGTGTAGAGGGTAGAGGTCAAGAAATAGGGTTAATGGTTTCAGGGTTTGGGGGCATGGGTTGAGACAAAGCCAAGCAAGCCCGCGGCAGGGCTATCCTGTGGAGGGGGGATGCTGGCGTTGGAAAACTAGGGTTTATCTTGAAAAAATTGGAATGCAAGTCCTTGGCAGGGGCGTCTGTAGAGGGCTGATGCCGTGCATGGGAAAACTAGGGTTCCAGCTAAAAAATCAAAATACAAGTCCTCAGCAGGGGCTATCCGTTGAAGGTGCTACAGGGGGCTGAGACAAGAGGTAGGGGGTAGGGGCTGAGAAACAGGGTTAATGGTTTGATGGTTTGGGTGGATGAAACTGCCAATTACAGGAAACAGCCAATTACAAAGGTTAGGAACAGCCAATTACAGGTCCTCAACGAGCCATCTCTGGAGGGTTGAGGGGTTGAGAAACAGGGTCCAGGGTTTCGGTTCAAGAGTAGAGAACAGGTCCTTGGCAGGGCCGGCTGCTTAACGTGGAGCAGTCGGACGATAAGGGTCCGGCAATAAGGGTCAAACAATAAGGGTCGAGTAATAAGGGTCAGACAGTACGGGTCGAGCAATAAGAGTCGAGCAATAAGGGTCGTACAATAAGGGTCGAACAATGATGTAATAAGGGTCGAACAAGAAGAGTCGAACTATGAAGGTACGGGGTTTAGATTCAGGGTGTGCTAGTTGGGGATAAGATGATGGGTTTCAACGTTGCACTCTAGGGGCCAAGGGTTCAGGTGTAGGGTTCACGGCTATCGCCCTGGGACGGAGGGTCCGGGGTCCGGGGTCCCGGGTCCCAGGTCCCGGGTGAAAGGCTTTGGGTTCAGGGGTTAAGTTAGCACTCTGGGTTCAGGGTTACAGGGTTGACTGATTGGGTTTGGGTTTCTGGGTGTCTAGGTGAGGGGGCCGGAGGTTAGGACTTAAGAGCTCAATGTCTAGGAATTCAGCTCAAAGGGTTGGGGTCATGGGTTAAGGGCGGGCACCAGCAGTGAGAAGCGGTCGTGCACAACGTACGCCAGCACATCCCTGACACATAACGGCTGGTGTTTGGGTCATAGACTAGATAATATATATTGGTTATCATTCTCAATGAATACATATATTGGTTAGCCATATACATTGGTTAGGTAAAGGTAAAGCCTGACTAACTGGCTACTGGGTCACATGGCCTCAGACTAGAGAGCCAAATTGGTTAGGTAAAGCCTGACTAACTGGCTACTGGGTCACACGGCCTCAGACTAGATGCATATTGGTTAGGTAAAGGCAAACCGACTAACAGGCTATCGGGTTACCTAGGACCAGAAACCGAGGGGGTGGCCTGTGTTGCATGCCCCCTGGAAACTAGAATATTAACACCAGAAAGCACATGTGCCATATGCCAGCAGTATACGTGCCGGCTGCATCGGGGTTGCCTACGTATTCATTTGAAATAAAATATATTTTTATTTAATAATAAAAAAAAGTTATTATGGGCGGCCATGGCGCCGGCGGCTCTAGATACAAACATGATGGTGGTAAAGGCAATGGTAGGGGGAAGCAATAAAGGCAGGTGCAGGGGTAAATGCTTGTCGATGCATGGCGGTGCATGCAGCAGCAATAGGGGTGACTTCTTTTGTAGTAGGGTTGACTTCTATTCACAGAGCAAGCTGCACTGGATTCGCCAGGTGGCATGTGTCGGCGTGGCACGGCAAGGGATGTGTGCTAGCAAAACTGACACTAGCAAAGTCGCAGCGAAACCAAGGCAGCGAGGAAAAGGGTCAAGTGGGAGCAAGATGCAAAGTGCCAGCGGAACTCACAGCCAGAAGGTGGCACCGCCTTGAGTTAAAAAAAGGGATGGGTAGAGGAGATGTGAAAGGCGCTAGCACTGTCCAGTAATCGACATCCAAATAGCAATCACGTAAGTTATATTGCCAAGTGGTCACTGGGTAAACCATAAGGCCTAGTGGTCACTCTGTGAACCATATTGCGAAGTGGTCACTAAAAAACCTGGTACATAAAATGGTCTACCCACAATACTGTGCGTTAGATCATCCGAGACCTTTTGGGTGGCTGCATTCGTTCCATTGCAGTGTTTTTAGTAACGTGACGCATGCGTCAGCGGGCTGACGCGCCAGCTCTTACGCGTCAGGAATTTTACCCCGCGCGTCAGCCGGCTGACGCGTAAATTTAGGCCGCGCGTCTGGCGACTGACGCGTAAATTTGGGCTTCGCGTCGGTCGTCTGACGTGCACCAAGTCCTGTCGCGTCATGTGCCTGTGGCCACAGGTTCGCCGCGTCAACCTCTATTCGCCGCGCCTATATGTACTTTTCGTACATAGTTTTATGTAGAAGCCCATCCAGGCCCACCGAATCGTACTTGAGATTTTCGTGTACTGACTGAAACTGATTGTGACTGAAATGTGGGCCGCACTAATTGGCCGTGTGGAGCCTCTCACCTCTGGAACGTGACTTGGGCTCTTATTACCTCTTATTACTGTACCTGTATGCTAAGACCTGCCGGCCCGTCTGCCTGGCTTGCCAACGCGTGACAACATAATTATTTGGTGCAGCCACCGAGGTGGCGATAGCCATCGCAGCGCTAGCGGATACTTTGTAAGCAAAGCATACGTAAACTTACGATGGATGCATTTTAATAGCAGCTGCTATTTCGTAGGAGCGTTTTCTACTTTTCTTTCAACCTGCCGGTTGCATCGGTTTAGGTATCATGCTGAGGCCCGTTAGGAAATAAAATTCGTTGATCAACCTCAGCGGCCTATCCGTAAGTCTACGCAACATTTTTTCGTATTTCTGCATTACATTGCCTTGTACCTGACTCGCGGATCTTCAGCGAGGTTTTGGGCTTTGGGCACACCTGGCCATGGGGTCGAAAGGAGGCGGATTCCTTAAAAGGTTCATTCGGTTGCGATTTCGTCATATTTTGAAGAGGCAAACCGCCGACGGGGCAGGACCCAGTAGTCCCGCTCTCGTCGATGTAACCAAGGCCGTGAGGGAACTAGAAAGGCGGAACAAGAGGAAAAGGTCAACCGAGGATGATAAGTTGGAGCTATACTGACTGAGTGGTAGTGGCTAGCGGTGAGGCTAGAGGCACAAGCCCCGGGAGGTGCAGTCAGCGCTGGTACCTGTCTTGAGTCTTGACAACAATGGATCCAGAGGCTAGACAGTTTGTCTTATAATCCGTAGCTAAGGGCTCTTGTTTTATACACATCCAGACGTGCTAGCTTTTGTTTGAGCTTGATGCATCAAGTACCAATCACTTACCATTGAAATCTCAAGCTCATTTTGATAATAAAAGATATCTTGTTAAAAGTTTTGTTGCCCTTAGGGTAACTATAATGTGAGTGCCCCACCCCCCATCCCCCGGTTCATTACTTGAGGCCTGAGGGTAGTTCCGCCTTATATGGAGGCCCTAGCTGGGCCCCGCCCCAACTGCTATGGGCTGACGCGCCGCCAACGGCGGCGTGTCAGCCGTCCGACGCGCCGCCAACGGCGGCGTGTCAGCCGTCTGACGCGCCGCCAACGGCGGCGCGTCAGCCGACTGACGCGTGCCAAAAACCCTTACTAAAAACACTGTTCCATTGTCACTGTAACACAATTTACGTACAGCGCCCCTCCCTGTCCAAGCAGTGATTGCTGGTGCCGGGGAGTCAAATTACTAAACCATAGACACCATACATGCTCCGTGGTCACTGTAGTTCACCTGCTACATACAGAGGTCCACCATGTTGAAACAAGTGATGCCATAGCCGGGTCAAAAGCACGCCAAAAGGTTACTATAACATAGCCATGTATGTGTTCTGTGGTCACTATACATGTCACTACACGCATATGGTCGTCAACGCAGGTCGAAGCAGGTGAAGCCAAAGCCCTGTCACAGGCAAGCCGTCTGTTCACTCCGCCACCGACATGTGCGCGTGCTCACTCGACCATGGACATGTGTGCGTGTGTTCCAACGTCACCAAAAAACGTACAGTGGTCCGCCATGTCGAAGCAGGTGAATCCCGCGTCGACGTAATTGAACATCTCGGCCACCGCCCGGTTGCGGTCGATCTGGCCGTGGCCACCGCTGACCTGGCGTGGATAGATGTGGTTGATTGCCCACAGCGGAAAGCAGACAGCACAAGGATAGGCATGGGCTAGTCAGCTCATCCGAGGGATCCCTTAGCCCCACCACAAACCCAGGCTGCCAGCACCAGTGCAGCGAGTGGGGTGACGATTACAGGGCTGATCAAGAGTAAACGGGAGGGCTGGCCGAGGGTCAACCGAGGGCCACAAAGGAGGGCCATGTAGGTCAAGCGCCAATCAGAAGGCCAACAAACGACAAGCACGGAGACAGACGCATACTCTTTTTGCAATGGAATTCCTGAAGGAATCCATTTCAGAAAGGAATTTTAGAAAGAGATGGGTGGTTGGATGGAGCCAAGCGGTCAAGATGGGTTGCCCAAAATTATGAGACCAACCTGCCTGTCCCCTTTCTTGCGCTCAATTACACTTATTTACACGTCATTAAAATATCCCTTACCGGATGCTGCACGTGTATGCATGGGCTATCCTGCGTCATATTGTATCATACTATGATTGTCGCCTACAACAAGGGAAACTGTAGCTATATTGTGAGGCAAACTAAGTCACCTGCCTTGCCGATCAGTGCACAAGCAGCTGCTTTCAAAGGCAGCGGTTCTAGAATTGCATATCAAGCTTTCACATCATAGGTCCTCTAACTTTTCGCCTGCTGTTCACAAAGCATGGTGGCAGCATCTAAAGGTGCCCCGATGGTAGGCCACTGCGCACCGTCAGCAAGCGATGGCATCACAGTACAGTCGCGTCGTCCGTTCTGCACGACTGTGCAGCACTGACATAGGACGCAGTAGCGGTAGAACGGTGCCAAGTTGGACTTGGACCATCCGAAACGGGTAATCATGAGGTCGTGCAGAATTGACAGGTTCGGCGGTACTTCAAAAGGGGAAACGACTTCTTAATTAAGACATCTTTTGAACCTGCAAGAGGGCGTGAAGTTGGTTAACGCAACACCCTCTGCCACGGTTCTACCTTCCGTATTGCAAGGCTTGACCCGCAGCAACGATGCAAACTACTCCTGGATTGCGGGTCTGATGTATACGTGAAAGTAAGTCATCAAGCAGATTGCCTTCGATAAGTTCGGTGTCTCCGATACACAGGCCGTCCACATACGCACAACGGAGGATGTAGAGGCCAGTGGGCACCTGACCTAAGACCATAACCTTCAACAGACACAGAGTGCCCGAGGCACCTCCACGGCAATTCGATATCGTTAGAGCAACACTAGGACATTACCTGCCACATCCCAATCAAAATGGCAGGCACATCCAGGTTGCCAACTCTCCGCATCGGGATCTCGCTAGCAGCCATGACCTTGAATGCACCAGCACGGCAGGCCTTCTGTATATTGGGGCGCTGCGGAGCGGAAGCTGCGACAGAGAGGCACTTGTTCGCTAGCCCAGCAGGCCATGCACATGGCAAGGCAGCCATGCCTGCAAGAATGGTCGTCGTGTGCGACTCAGCCTGCAAACTATGCTACTGTACCTAGTTCCCTTGGCGACGATATTGTCAACGTGGCACCTTCTGCCTTACCGTTTGGGGAATGGGGATTTCGGTGCCAGCCAAAAACGCGGGGAGTTTTACCATCGACGTAAACACGTGGCAGCTGGAATTGACTGGAATCGAAGCAGTCAACTATAATGTGTGACAGAATTATTTGTTGTCTCTCCTGAAAATATGTCAGCAGAAGCCTAACAACGGCAGCAATCCGCACTCCGCAGACATGGCGGAATACCTTTTCATGCAAACTACAACGGTGAGCAGCCTTGATACGAGCAACAAGCGGCGTGCTGGCGCCATGCATTTTACGTAATAGCGCGAAGCGCATACCAGGAATTGGTGTCAGTCTTATGCTGCAAGTTAACATCGTCCCGTCCCAAACCCGATTTCCGTTTCCAATCCCCCAGGTGTGGCGTTGTCCGTGAGCGTGGCGTAGGGCCCTTGCTCTTCAAAGCCTGTTGTGCCTTGCCTTTGCCCATTACTTATCTTTTCTGAGGCTGCTTGCTACCATGAAATTTGAAAGCCTGTCTTTGTACCGGTAGACCAATTATCAGAGTTTCATTCCGCGATGGCGGACGTGGCAAACACATTATGTGTCCCAGGGGACCGTCTAGGCAACACGTCGGAGTACCTTGCCGGTCAAGGAACGCACGTGAATGGCCGATTCATATATGCATGCGTTGTTGGAGCCCAGCGGATGCTGCCGGCGCCAGACGGGGCTGCCGATAAGGTTTGTTCCAAATTGGTTGGGATTCAGCGTCGGACTAGAACTTGGCTAACCGACCCGGCAACGCCCTTCAGGGTCGAGGGGTCAACCTCGCAAAGCCTAGCGCGGCCAGTCTCTCTAGTGTGCACCGCACTGGCGTCTTCTACCGAGGACCCGAATGCTTGCAGTTTTTTACCCAAGGCTGTGTATAACGCCGGCCTTCCTTTTTACACTGCTACCTGTCAGTCACTGTATGTTTTATTCTAGCATTGCTGTAGTCCCAAAGCCCCTGCCAGGGCGCCAGCTTCATTCCGCACCCTTCCTCTTGCAATGGTGTGCCTTCCCTATTCCCTTCAAAGCAAGAACGCCCGCCGCTTTGGCACGCACTTGGCCTCCCCCCATTCTCATAAGTAAGTACTTGCGTGTCATGCGCAAGGGCATGCCACGGAGTACTATGCTAATCACATTGAAAAACTAATTACACAAAAGTTTAAACAAATATCGTCTGCGCCATTCCCCAACCGTTAAGCACTAGATGGGGATGTAATCCTCATCCGAGCTGTCCTCTACTGTAATGGCAGACGAGGCGGTAGTGTAGCGGCTATCCTCAGGGCCAATAACCTCCACCTGCGGACTTCTACCCTGGCTAGCAACGGGCCGCGGGGCCCGTGGGGAGAAAACAGGAGCATACCCCTCAGGAAGGTGCTTATCGCAGATGGCAGCCCATTTCTCCTTGTCAATCATGCGGGCGCGGAGTACGGATAGTCCCAGAAGCCCTGCATCTTCAAGCAGTTGTGTCACATACGTCCGGGTCGTGCCGCGCCGGTGCCGGGCGCGCGCAAGTTTGCCAGTGGGTTGCGATGGGACAAGGGGACCCTGCCATAGGAGGAGTTGTCTACCTGGTTGGCCCCATTCTCATGTGTGCCTTCCATTTCCTATGAAGAATTAAAATGGTAATGTTTATGTTTGATATTATCCTGCTATGCCTCGCCCCCCCTCTTTATCCTCCTTTTCCCCGTCACACCCTCGCCCCTCCCGCCCCCCCCCCTTCCTCTCTGTCTTTCTTGCCCCCTCGCTCGCTGAGTCTTGCGCCCTAGGACAGCCCTGTCTTCCCCTCCCTCCCCCCTTGTCCTGTAACTCCTTTTCCATATCACTATTTCCCCCTCTCTCCCCGCTCCTCCCTCTCCGTCCCCGCTCCTCCCCCTAGTTCCAGTACCGGCCCTTTCCCTTGTTTTCCCTTCTCCCCCCTTTCTCCCGCACCGGCTCTACTCTTCCGCCCTTCTCCCCCCACCCTTCCAAACCCGGTTCTCCTTTTCCCCCCTGGCTTATCCTCAATGTGCTGTGCTGTCTGCCTCCGTGCTTGTGTACCCATGGCCAACACATATTCGGGTCCACCCGTTGACAAAAATCATACCGTTATGTTCGTTGACGAAATTGTGGCCACACAATCAACTATGCAGCGCCCCACGGTCGAGGTCATCCGTGGCCAACAGAGGCTAGTGCCCAGCCCAGGGAGCGAGGTCACCGTCAAGGTGGGGCCATTTAAGTGGAGGTGGGGCCATTTATGAGGGGGTGTTGCCATTTAAGTGGAGGTGTGGCCATTCAGGTGGAGGTGTGGCCATTTAACTGGAGGCGGTGCCATTTAAGTGGAGGTGGGACCACTTGTTCAGCCCACCCAGCCACCCAGCCACCCAGCCCTTCATTTGCTCTGCGCCTTCACCAGGTCTCTCTCTCTCTCTCTCTCTCCCCCTCTGTCTGTCTGTCTGTCTGTCTGTCTCTCTCTCTCTCTCTCTCTCTCTCTCTCTCTCTCTCTCTCCCCCTCTTTCTGTCTGTCTCTCTCTCTCTCTCTCTCTCTCTCTCTCTCTCTCTCTCCCCTCTGTCTCTCTCTCTCTCTCTCTCTCTCTCTCTCTCTCTCTCTCTCTCTCTCTCTCTCTCTCTCCCCCTCTGTCTGTCTGTCTGTCTGTCTGTCTGTCTGTCTGTCTGTCTCTCTCTCTCTCTCTCTCTCTCTCTCTCTCTCTCTCTCTCTCTCTCTCTCTCTCTCTCTCTCTCTCTCTCGCGCGCGCGCGCGCGCGCGCGCCCTCCCCCCCCCCCCCCCTCTGTCTCTCTCTCTCCCCTCGATGCAGTGACCAGTCTTTCATTCACACTAGACCAAGTCTTTTAGTTTTCATAGTAGTTTATATAAAATTGAAAATCTCACACTCCCTCTCTCTCTGGCTCTCCCTCTCCCTCTGACGCTCTCTCTCTCTCTTCTCCTCTTCTGGCACTCTCTCTTCTTTCGTCTTCTTCCATTTCAGCCGATCGAGCCCCTTTGTTCGCTCTGCATGAAACCCGATGTTTGCTCTTTGACCGCTCCAAAACCCGTCGTTGTGGCGTTCCCCCCCCCGCGCCTGCTCCCTCACAGATCACCAAAGTGTCGGCCCGTTTCGCGTCTGCAGAGATACTGTGCTTGGGACGCGCCGCGCTGCCGCCCGCGGAGAGTTTCTCGGGCATGATACGGTACAGTGGCCGGCGAGGGGTGCAGTAATGTCAGTGGCATGCTATGGCAGAGTGACTGGTAAAGTGACCGGCATGGTTTACGGTAACATTCGACACAGCATGGTACAGTGGTCAATGAGCTTCTTGGGTACAGTGACCTACAGGAGGGTTCCTGTATGACACGGTGCAATGACTAGCGAGTGTTTCATGCATGAGGATACAGTGTTCCAGTGTACTGCTCATGCATGATGCGGTACAGTGACCGGCGTGGGTTATAATGACGTTAGTGGCATGACACGGTACAGCGATTAATGAGCTGTCAAGGCACGAGACGGTAGAGTGACCGGCCTACAGTGTATCGGTCTTATGGTGCCCACGGTGAGATGTTGGCAAAAGCAAGGGTATATTAGCATGTCATCGAGGTCATAGCCAGTGTTTATTCTGCTATTACTTAAATGTTTGGCACAAGTTTGGGCCACGCAATGCTCTGTCCAAGGTATGAAAAGGCCCATGGCGTGAGTGGGTTGTCAAGTTCGGCCCCTTTCATAGGCTGGAGCTAATCTAATGCTGGGGTTGGGGCTGGGTCTGGGATCGATTTGGGGTCGCGAAACTGTCTCGTGGCTTCTACGGTAATGCCACCCGTGAAAGCCTGCACGCTTCTTCTTCTTCTTCTTCTTCTTCTTCTTCTTCTTCTTCTTCTTCTTCTTCTTCTTCTTCTTCTTCTTCTTCTTCTTCTTCCTCCTCCTCCTCCTCCTCCTCCTCCTCCTCCTCCTCCTCCTCCTCCTCCTCCTCCTCCTCCTCCTCCTCCTCCTCCTCCTCCTCCTCCTCCTCCTCCTCCTCCTCCTCCTCCTCCTCCTCCTCCTCCTCCTCCTCCTCCTCCTCCTCCTCCTCCTCCTCCTCCTCCTCCTCCTCCTCCTCTCTCTTCTTTTTACCTTCTTCTTTTCCCCCCCCCCCCCCCCTTGTCGATTCCGCATGTTCGCGCGCGTGCACACGCGGTTGCAGGTTGTGCTCTCTTGGACTGTGCGCGTAAACGGGTTTAAACTCGTCACAGGGTATTGGGTACTTTTACAGGGCTGTAGAGGCATGCCCACCCCCACGCGCGCTGTCACGGGCTCTTAGAAGCACGCGACAAATGACAGTGCACCGTGACTCCCCCGTTGATCAATTGTGGGGCTGTGACCGAGTACGCACACAGGTAAGCCAAAATAGATAAACTATGGGCTTGCGTGTGCCTGCGCTTGCGCCGTTGGGCTGGGTGCTTGCTCCGGTGCGTGCAGCTTGCAGGACGTGCGTGCGACGGAGATCGACAAGGTGGACCTGTTCAAGTGCTTTCGCCCCAATGACATCGTCAAGGCCGACGTGGTATGGTTTACGCGCGGGTATGGGGAGGCTTGTGGAATATATGGCCTGATGTGGCACGCTACACATTATCTTACGCTACCCATGATTGCGCTACAAATTATAATTTTAATGTTGTAATATATTCTTATGCGCGCCTCTGGCAGGTGGCACCGCTCTGTTGGTGCACCCTTGTGGGCGCTGGGCGCACTCGACGAACTTTGTGCTTCTACACTGGCCTCGCCACAAGCCATGTGCTACATATGGGCCGACGTGGTACCTGTGTACGGCATTGGCTGTTGGCAAGGAATATCCCATGTTATTAGAAAATAAATAAATAATATATGGCAGTAGTACTCCTGCGCACATAGCTCTAGTAGTGAGTCATCTTTTATAGATTCAGCATTATCGGACAGATTGGCACCCCTCTCCGTTAAAGAGGCTTTTCGCGTTTGGGCTGAATCGTTACGTTAAGTGAGATGCCTATGGATCAGGAGACTCACACAGCCGCGAAATCATGCCCAAGGTCCTCGGTTCGTTCCTTGCTGGTAGCTTCTGAGCTTTCTTATTTTCTGTGTTCCGCAGCTCTCACATTTGGGCAGCTAGCGTTTCCACGTTTGTTGTTTTCTGACTACAATATCTAGGAGAATGTATTTACCATATAATCAACCATGTTATCATCATCAATAAATATAAATATATATAACCACATTATTAATGTACTGCTATATATCCCACGTTATCAAGTGTTGACATTTTCTTTCATAATCGTCATTCGTCAAGTTGGTTGCTTGTTGCGTGGGCCTGCTGTCGTATGGGGAAGAGTACCGCACTGCCGGGACAGGAGGACAAAATGGGGCCTAGGACTAAGAGGGGCCTGTTGGATAAGCGAGCGTTAGGTGCTTTGACAAGCTCTACTACAAGCACCGCTGTCTCATGTCAGATGACTTGTGGGTGCATGCATGGCTCGCTACATGCGTAGATACCCATGAACGAATTGTCCCTGTAAGGGCTGAGCTGAGTCAGCTGACCTGTGCTGGTGCCCGGCACGGTGGCTTTGGTGCCTCAACGTAAGAATAGACGGCTTCTATCACTCTCTAACGTATCCATGCACTATAACGATGTATACTTAATAACATTATCCTAATTTATGTGAATATGGGGTGGGTGCTTACCCTCCTGTTCCCTTTTGGCCCCGCCCTGCGTGCTCTGTTGTCGTGCCAGCTGTCCCTGGGCGACGCGCGGTCCTACTACCTCTCTACCGCGAGGAATGAGCTCGGTGTCGTGTTTGCACGCAGCCTGGCAGGTGGGTCAGCCTTTTGTAGGGAGCGTTCTACTACGGAAAGTTGTAGGAAGTACTGGACGATGGAAAAAAAGAGCATTGTCCTACCAGAACGCTCTCGTACTACTACGCTCCCGTACTATGAATTTACTATCTTAAGGTGGCAGGTTCTGCGTAGCCAAGGACAGACCACTGATATGTGCGTTAGCCTCGCAAGGCAGCCCACCCCAGGCCCTGTTACATCGCAGGGAAACCACGCTCTAGTCATTGGTCGCCATACAAGGCAACCACTCCCGAGAAATACTGCCCGGCAAAACATGGACACCTGGGCGCTTTGCGAGGAGGCTGCGCTGCTGCGGCTGGCAGTTTATAGCCTGTGCTGTCAATGGATTTCCTCCCCCCTTTTACTGCATGCACGCCAGCGCTTACCCACCCACTTTCTCACCCAGCACCCACCCGCCCGCCTGCCTGCCCGCCTGCCTGCCCGCCCGCCCGCCCGCCTGCCCGCCCGCCCGCCCGCGCCCGCCCGCCCGCCCGCCCGCCCGCCCGCCCGCCCGCCCGCGCCGCCCGCCCGCGCCCGCCCGCCCGCCCGCCCGCCCGCCCGCCCGCCCGCCCGCCCGCCCGCCCGCCCGCCCGCCCGCCCGCCCGCCCGCCCGCCCGCCCGCCCGCCCGCCCGCCCGCCCGCCCGCCCACCCGCCCGCCCGCCCACCCACCCGCCCGCCCGCCGCCCGCCGCCGCCCGCCCGCCCGCCCGCCGCCCGCCCACACCACCCACCCATCATGCGCTTACTCTTCTGCGTTATGTTTGATGACCCACCATGCCTCATAATGCGAGTCTGCTCTTGATGCAGGGTTCCCAATGGTCCCTATCAGCTGGGAGGAGATGCAGTGCCCTGTGACCCTAGTGAAGGAACGGAGGAAGGTGGCCAAGGTCGCAGTGGCTGCAGCAGACACTTGACCTAAGAGGGCGGGGTGTACAGGCCATTAGTTAAACACGTGCTCCCATCGGGGAGTCACGGAGTATTAACCCCCATGGATGGGTGGATGAACAACCAAGTCTTCCAGTTCTATTCTATCTACCTAATGCCTGAAGTAGCAAACCAAGGGACATGCCACGTAGCAAGCCAAGTTCTAGCGGTCACGCCGGGCGTTCTTCCCATGGTGGGTGACGCGCCTCTTCCCCACTGGGGGGGGATCGTTGTCCTCTACCACCTGGGCCCAGATGGCGTTGTTCTGCATCTTTTTCCATATCACGGAGAGGCCGGAGCCCCTCATGTCCTCTTCTAGCCTATAGAGGCCATCTATGCACGGCCTAGTGGTCAGTGACCCCAACAACATGCCACAGTAGCCTGGTAGTTGTATCGTTAAGGCAAGTGAATGAACCATGGCCAAGCCAAGGAGGCATGTAGTGAGTAATGGACAATTTGTTTCATTGCCGCTGTGCCAGTTTTAAGAGAGAAGCCTGCATCATCCCCACCCGCCACTGGCCACATTTCTGGCCTGCGCTGGTTGTCTCCTTGACATTAGGTACTTTTTCAGATCGTTAGTGAGATTAATTAATTTATAAATCAATGAAAACACGTGCTCCTGTTGGGGAGTCACGGAGCACCGAAGTGCTTTAAATCCCTGTATATGCACAGCAGGAAAAGGCGCAGAGACGCCCCCTTTCCTTCATGCCAGAGGCATGCCACAGCAGTAATCGGATACGATTAAACGATCCGGCACATTCTGTGGGTGCAATAAGACCGGCATGAAATGAGCATAGCATGACAAGGAGAGCGTGGGCAAGCAAGCTGAGCGAAGCGATGGACGTAGCATGGCTGGCTGAGTTGTTGCTAGGCTGTAAATTTAAGGGTATGGCTAGTTGTCGATCTACCGAGCGCATGAGTGTAATTGCATGCACGTGGCAGCAGGTGGCCAGGTATGATGGCAAGGCTCATTCTTGGCAACAGTGGCTAAATGGCGACAATGACTACCAACTAATGGTAAATGGCTAATCTAACTCGCAGGGGGCGTCTGGACATCTTGTGGTCATGATCGTCATGTCCCCGCCCCTCCAGTAGACCTTATAAGGGCTTCTGGGGATCTTGCTTGTGGCGGATCGAGGTATTCCGGCCACAGGTCACGGCAGCTGCTGCTGCTAAGCGGGGGTCAATAGTGAGATGGAGATGGTATGGGATGGAATC
Organism: Mesostigma viride; assembly: GCA_009746045.1. Taxonomy (NCBI): domain Eukaryota; kingdom Viridiplantae; phylum Streptophyta; class Mesostigmatophyceae; order Mesostigmatales; family Mesostigmataceae; genus Mesostigma; species Mesostigma viride. The sequence goes on along the minus strand of RPFO01000310.1, from coordinate 50,616 downwards.
GTGTCAAATGCGCAAGATGGCAGGCATAGACGTGCAAAATACTGAGCACAGGCCTACACCCCCGCTACGCATGAGACAACTGTTGTTCCCCCTGCAGTAAAGCGTCTATATTGGTTGCATAGGCTTATTGTTGAGTCTGTCATCAGCTATAATGTGCATGTGCATTCATGTGTGTGTGTGCAGATGACATTTAACTATATCATTAGTTTAGGTCGTTAACAATAATTTGACAAATGCATGGTTCCCATTTTCCCAATTAATGTTCCCATTTTCCTAAGAATTTGACCAAAATTTATTTGTTTCAAATAGTTTTACTGTTGGACTGTGTTGACTGATACTCCCCATGTCGTCCAAAGCATGGGTCGTGGTTTACAGTATGTATGTGGACTACCTTGATCAAGGCTGCCACGACGCAGGCTGGCCCCTGACACCCCCCCGCAAGGCAAGTAGCACTCCTCAGTATCAAGGAGGCCCCGCTGCCCCCCTCTCCACCCTAATAAAAATGGCCGATGTGAATTCACCGTGTCATTGGTTGGGATCATATTTACATCCAATGCCAAAGGACTGTCCCATGGCCGGGCCGACAATGGGTACGACCCCCGACCCTTGTATGCCTGCCTTGCAAGCTAGCCGTCCCACGAAATACAGTGGGGCAGCCAACAACATCGGCAGTGCAGGACAGTTTCACAACGAGGCACCCCATGGTTCTCTGTTTCACATCCTTGCCTTAACTCTGCGAGGGCCACGCAGCCAGGCAGCGCCACTCTCGGATACCCCAAAAGGATCCTTAGCCCCCCCCATCAAGCTGGGAAACAAACCCCAGATCACTGCAAATAAGTGCCGGGAATCCATCCGGCCGGGGTCCACTCGGATCTCGGGTTGACCTCGGCCCCACCCTGGCCGGGGGGTCACCCCCCGAAAACGGGCCGGAAGCCCGACCGCGAGCGAGACCGGCGGAACCACTGTCCAATAAGCGCATCTCTTTAACTAGGCACGGGGGTAATATCACACAAGGGGGGGAGGGGCAGATGCCGGTGGAAAGCCGTTTAGGGGGTGGCGACGTTCTCCTTGGCCTTGGGCCCGATCTCATCCCCGGAGCCGAGTCCCTTGGACCCAATCGTCACGCGCGAGGTAGCCAGCTGGAGCAGCGTCTCCTCCCACGCGAGCGAGGGGCCCTTCCAGGACAGGTCCTGGGCCATGCAGTTCTGGCGCATGCGGTCAAACTTGGGCGTGCCGAAGTCCGCCACCGCGCGCTTGACGCCTTCGACCACCTTGGCAACGTCCTTGGGGTCGACCGCCTCGCAGTCGACATCCATCGCGCCCATCTGGTAGCCGGTGGTGCCCTCGACAACAGTGTCGACCAGACCGCCCGTAGAGGCCACGACGGGGACCGTACCATAACGCATGGCGTGCAGCTGGATGAGGCCGCACGGCTCGAAGCGGGACGGGACGAGCATGAAGTCGGCACCGGCCGTCATGAGGTGGGCGAGCGCGGTGTCAAAGCGGATGATGCCGCGGCAGTTGTCCGGGAAGGTGTCCTCGAGCTTCTCCAGGGGCTTCTCCAGGGACTTCTTGCCCGTGCCGAGGACCACGATCTGGGCCTTAGGGCAAGCGGCAACGATCTTGGGGATGGCCTCCTCCAGGATATCCGAGCCCTTCTGCTCCTCAAGCCGACCGATGAAGGCAAACAGGGGCGCCTTGGGGTCCACGGGGAGCCCGACCTCGGCCTGGAGCGCCTCCTTGAGGATGGACTTCTTGGAGATGGTGGTCGCGTCGTACTTGATGTCGAGGAACTTGTCGGCCATCGGGTCCCACTCCTGGACGTCCATCCCGTTGATGATGCCGCGCATGCCCCCCACCTGCTTGATCACGTTGTCGAGCTCGACGCCGAGGGCCGGGCCAGAGACCATCTCCGTCGCGTAGTTGGGCGACACGGTCAGGTTGAGGTCGGCGTTCAGGAAGCCAGCCTTGAGCCAGTTGATCTTGGGTCCCTTGACGGGCTTGCTGTAGCCATCCTCGAACGCGAAATCCTTGAGCACATAGGCAGGCAAGTTGAGGCGGCTGAAGTCGTCACGGGCGAAGCGGCCCTGGTAGGCGATGTTGTGGGTGCACAGGGCGACCTGCCAGAGGGGGGGGGGGGGGGGGGGGGGAGGGGGGGCGAGGAGAAGGAAAGTAAGAAAAAATGAATCAAGTCAGCTTCAGGGAAAAAGTGTGGGGAAAGAAAGCAGGTATCGTGGCAAACTGGCTGTGTGTTGACATCTATAGGCAAAGATAAAAGTGAACAGGCAAGGAAAAAGTTCTTCAACCAAATAAGACTTCAACAGCCGAAAACAAGAGGGCTTTGAAAGGGGGAGGGGGGGGGAGTGGACCAGAAAGGCTTGGAAATGCCGCTCACCTTGGCGTTCTTGTACATGCCCGCGGGCTGGTACTTGTGCTTCAGGTAGACAGGGACCAGAGCGGAGTGCCAGTCGTTGGCGACGAAGATGATGTCCTCGCCGTACGGGCCCGACCAGGTGTCGGAGCTCTTCAGGTCCAGGCGGCGGGGCGCCTCAATGGCGGCCTGGCAGAACAGGCTGAAGCGCATCTGGTTGTCCTCGTAGTCGGTACCGGTGGTCTCACCATAGATCTTGCTGCCGGTCTTTCCCCACACCTTGGCCAGGAAGAGCGGGTGGTCGACAAAGACACGGTCCACACCACGCTTGTAGGTGTGGAAGAAACGAACGTTCTCGACGCCCTCGCCGACGGGCACGCTGACGGTCTGCTCCGTGTCCCAGGCATCACGGTACTGATCATAACGAGGGGCGATGGTCATGACACGGTGGCCACGGGCCGCCAGGGCAGCTGGCAGACCTCCGAGCACATCACCAAGGCCACCGGTCTTGGACCACGGGGACACCTCCGACGACACGAAGACGATGTTCATGCCCTTCATGGCCATGGTGGTGTTGACGCGGCTGGCCTGGGCCACCCCACACTTCCTCGCGCGCAGAGCGTCTCCCATCAGCGACTCAATCGCGGACACGCTAAGCTTGTTGTTGAAGACGCTAGCCTTCAGGCCCTGGAAGGCAGGGATAGCCTTAGGGGCGGCATTCACGCGGGCCGAGGCGCCACGGGAGGTCTTCGTGGACGCGGACACGGCGACCGAGGAGGGCACAACCACCTTGGAGGAAAAAGCGACGGCAGCAGCCATGATTGAAATTAAATCAAAATCAAGGGAGGAATTGAGTTTATTTGGGTTAATGGAGGATGAATTCCTCGGGTTGCTGCTGGCTTTCACTAGTGGAAGCCTTGAGGCTGTGGAACCTATCGATGCCCAAACCTTACCCAGTGCTAAATCCTTTCTTTGCGACTCGAGGCCACGAGGTGCGCCAGGTAGGATGCGAATAAGTGCCGAGCTGGCTGTCATTGCCAAGCTGTCGCCCTCGTGTCCATCGAACGTGCCACGCTGGCCACTTCCGTTTCCATTGAAACTCCCGCGCAAGTAGCCAATCGCACGGTATTGGGACCCTTAGTGCGGGTCATTTCCCTTGACTTTGTCGTCCGTAGACTCCTGTAACTCATCCAGGGGGAAGCGCCCTCGCGTGCTGTTACAAACCTCGCTGGCAGTGCAAAAACCCGCGACCAGTTGGCAACAACTGTCACCATCCATTTGGACGGGCAAATTACCAGCCAGAAATTCGCGGTATGATCGTACGTCAGATCGTACCCATTTCTATCACCTGGCCGCTCATTTCACGTCTGAACATGAGCAATAGTGCTATTTCCGTATCCAAGCAATCCAACCTTGCATCCCGTTACGACCCCAGCCTAAACGCTAGTCACGTCACGCCACATGGCATGATTTGCAACGTTTACGTGAGCTTTTCAAAGTGAACTCGCTCGCTGCGCGCTGCGACGCGACAAGCCGGAATGTGACAGGACTCGATCGAAGGTCCCGGGCCAAGTCCGTGTGGGGCGAGAGAAGCAGGGATCCCAGATGGCCTGTTCCCGGGCAGCTTGGCAAAGCCGAGGCCTCGCGTACGATGGCATCCGCGTGGGCATCGCGCCGCGCCGTGTCCGTCGACAGTTACCCTGGCATCACAGGCAGTGCCGCGCCGCGCCTTGCTAGTGGCCGTGCCGTGTTAAATTGTCACCTGTCACGCTTGTCGACGTTCAATTGCGTGTAGGGTTGTACCGAATAGCGTTTTGGCTTGCCGAATCGGATACTCGGACCAGGGGGGTGCCCCGAACCCGATGCCGAATATATTTGGAGCCTCCCGATACCGATACCGAATATGTTCGGAGCTGAAGGGCCCTTCCCGAATCGAACACCGAATAGTTCTCCGAACTATTCGGACGCCGATCGAATAATGACGACAGTAGCTACTAATTTCACTACAACGTATTAGGTAGACAACTTGTATCAATTATATTAATGAGACTTATTCAAATTAAATTAAATTAAATTAAATTAAAATTTTAATTTAATTTTTGTATCACACACACACACAGTTGCCTTCCCTGCATAGTGCATTCAGCTTTTGGGCGTTGGCCTAACTCTGAGTCGGCGGAGGCATGACCGCGCCAGCTGGTGAGTGGAGGCTGGAGGCTGCGCCGCCCGCTAGTAGGGGTACTACTATTCGATATTCGGAACTACGAATATATTCGTCGAATAGTAGGGTGTCCCGATTTCGATACCGAACATATTCGGAAGTAGAGCTTGCCTCCCGATACCGATACCGAATATGTTCAGACGGACAGACCGTTCGCCGTATACTGAACATATTCGGTGTTCGGTTCGGTATTCGGGGGATATTCGGTATTCGGAACACTATTCGGTACAACCCTAATTGCGTGAGCACGTGATGACCATTTCGCATAAGCACTCTACTGTACTACGATAGGCCACGATTGCTACAGCACTCTACTGTAATGGCGCCAAAGCCTTTACGAAGGTTTACGAAGCTATCGTAACTTGGCGTGTTGTATTCTTGAGATTGCCACGCAAAAGTTGTCGGACGGGAAAATTCAGCGCTCCTGATTCATGATGGCACTCCCCCATCTACCGGAGATGGAAATTGTATGGAAGAATCCCAGGGTGGTAAGCTTTACTTCAAGTCTCAAGATGTCGTGTGGGATGCGGCTATTTTTACTTAGATGCATCTCAGCCAGGTTTGCGTCAATGCTAAGCTGGCTTATTTTGTCATAGCTTGAAACGTTCTGTTATGGCGACCGGCTTTTTGGTAGTCCCCCCCATCGATATCAATTTCGGGAACGCGCGATCGGTTGTCGTGTCTGGTAATGGACAGACCTCACGTCCTTCCAGCGCACGTGGTGGAGCGTATAAGTAAAATTAGAGCTGCCTGAGCCATGCCCTCATGCGTACTGGCCGTAATCGCCGCCCTGGATGTCACCGACGACATGCTGGCTGTCTGAATAACAGCTCTCGGCGGTGGGCTTCTGCTTGACGGCGCGTGTGCGTTGCAGGTTCGCGTGCTGGGCCTTAATCCAGGCCGCTTCACACTGCAGGGAACGAACACGTACATCGTGGGGAGAGGCGAGAAACGGATCCTCATCGACTGCGGCGAAGGCAGGTCCGGCTATCCCGCGCTGCTGAAGCGCGTGATGGACTCGGAGGGGTGCCGGAACCTCGCCCTGGTGCTCTGCACGCACAAACACGAGGACCACATCGGCGGCGTCCAGCAGGTGTTGGACTGGCACAGGCAGCACGGGGCCGGCGGCACCCTGGACATCTGGAAGGGTGCGCCGGCTGGTGAAAAGGAGGCGGAAGAAGGTTTCCGGACCATACGAGATGGGGATGTCTTCCGCGCGGGGGGTGCGGTCCTGCGTGCGTTGCAGACGCCAGGTACTGTCTTCTTCATCCCCAAACCAGTAATTGCAGTAGTTTTCTTGCATATGTAGCTATTCCAGCTTGCCAGCCCAGGATGTTTGACACAGCCCAGGATATTTGACACAGCCAAGGATGTTTCGTTCCTGAATGCACGGGCTCGGATTTCCATTTTGTTTGTATAGATTTAGCCCCGCCACACACTGATAACACAAACATGAGCACCAATATTGCACACAGTTGGACTTTCCACAGGGACATTGATGAATTGTTTAAATAACCGCTCTCTCTCTCTCCCTACTTATATACTGTATCTCACACCTCTTTGTTTGGCCTCTCCTAATTCATCTCCCTTCGCACGGACGGGCCATGATGTGAGTTGGGCCTAGTCACCGCACAATCCTAGTCACCGCATAATTCAAGTCACCGCACAATCCTAACCACTTCATCGTGCACGTAATGCCCGGCGAAGATGCCCTCCACATGCATGCCCATGTCTTTTTTTTCATGTGTTGCCTGGGCCGTATTATTTTTTGTCTTGCCTGGGCCACCACGGGCTGTTGTGGGGCCAACAACAATCACCGTCACCACTTCAGTGCACTGATTATATATTATAGTTAGTTCAGTGACAACTGTTATTTCTGTTCTTCATTTGTTCCTCTTAGTTGTTGTTTTTTCGAATATCCGTGACATCCCCAGGGGGCTGTGTGTGCACCTTACTCAGCCCGCTCCTCGTTTCATTTAACTTGTTCCTAAGGTAAATAAACAAATCAACAAGTGCCTCTCGTGGCCTCAATATTAGCCTTTCGTGGCTCACCTTGATCCTACCTTAGTTGAAAAAAGGGGGCAAAGTTTAGTAGTTTGTTCCTAACTTAAAACTTCTTCCCCCGTACTTCGTCCTTACGATCCCCTGCCCCCTTCTGTCGCTTGCCCCTGGCCCACACGCTGCCAGGCCACACGGACGACCACTTCTGCTTCCTGCTCCACTCTGAGGGCCCGGAGGGCGACCATGAGAGTGACAGCCTTGAGGTTGCTAATGACATCGCGCAGCCTAGTGCCCTCACGCCCGCGGCCACCGGCCTTCAGCCCCACGGTCAAGGTGCTCCGACCTTAGGGACAGCGACATTCCCCTACCGCTTGGGAGGTGCAGCAGCAGGGGCAGGAGCAGTAGCAAGAGAAGGAGAACAAGGGGCAGCAGGAGCAGGATTGGGGCCACATAGTTCTCCCTCCGCTGCGCCCTCTCCCCCCCCACACCTGGTATTCACGGGGGACTGCGTGCTGGGCTGTGGCTCCACCGTGTTTGATGACCTGAGCACGTACATGGCGTCGTTGCGACGACTGCTGGCTGTCGTCACCGCCACCGCCAGCAACAGCACTACCGCCAACAATTCCACCCCGACCACTGGCTCCTGCACTCGGAACAGCAACAGCGATAGTGATAGTGCCATCAGCAGGATGCCAGGGAGCATTGACAGGGGGGTTGTTACAGCTGGACGCGGCGCCAATGGCGGCGGCGGCGGCAGCGGCGGCGGTGGTGGGGCCGCTGCCGTTGCTGCTGCACCTGCGGGGAGTGCTGCAGATGCGGATGTCAGCAGTACAAACGCCGGAGTAGACGGTGGAGCGACGGATAGTAATACCTCCACCCCAGGACAGAAGGGGGCTGTCGGTAGTAGTACCCCTGGGGTGGTTATCCACCCTGGCGGTAGCACTTCTCGGGGGGATGTTGGTAGTGGTACCACCAGTGCGGGTACTGGGCCTGGGCTGGAGCAGGCTCGCTGCGTGCTATTCCCTGGGCACGGCCCCGTGGTTCCCGACGGCCTGGCAAGGATCCACGAGTACATCGCGCACAGGGAGGAGCGGGAGCGCCAGATCGTCGCCGTGCTGGCGCGCGCTCAGAATAGCAAAGGATCGTTACCCCCTGTCGGACAGGTGGCGGGCGACGTTTTGAAGAGTGCCTCGGGAGATGGCTCGGCGAGGACAGCTGGCGCGAGGGCTTCTCGGACAGCTGGCGTGGTGACTTCTGGGGAGAGCGGGCGGGCCAAGGAGGTCGTGGACGGCGGTCACTCTAAGGTTGTTGTTGGTGGCTCTGGTGGGGCTACAGAGGAGGGTAGGGCGACTGGGGAGGGTGGCCCGGTTGTCGTTGATGACCTGGCGGATGGGGAGAGCGAGGATGACGGGTGGCAGTCCGTTTGGCAGATCGTGTCGGTGCTGTATGCCGACGTCCCCAAGGTCATGTGGCCCGCCGCATGCCACTCGGTGCAGCTCCACCTAGACAAGCTGGAGGTCGAGGGGCGGGTCAAGCGGAGCCATGGCCGGCTGGGGTGGCGGGGCTGGGTGTTGGGCACAAGGCTGTACGCGCTACGTTGATGCCGCCGGGGAGATTTTTGATATGAGCACCTGCGCTGGTGTGGCCAATTAACCCATAGTCCGTAAACTACCCGACCTGTCGGGTAGTTTGACTAACGGTCGAATTTCGCGCCGCGCCGTGAGCGCCGCGCCACCTGTGACTGAGGACGGTTGTCCGGTGGGTCCGGGAACACTTAGGGACGAAGGTGATGCATAGGTTTGGGGGTAATATTCGCCATAGCCTGGTAATTACAACGTGCATTGAGAATGTATCACGTGACTTTGGCGGGAAAATTTCGCTCTCGCGCGCGCGTAATGAGATATGGCTGCCAACGTGCCGCTGTCACGAAATTTTTGCGTCTCACGGCTTGAAACGGTTCAGAATGTTGCTCAGAATGACGATGCATGATTTTCGTAGGTAGGGGCACCGCCAGATTTATAGGGTTAGGAAAATACATGTAGGAAAATATGACTTTCCTGGTCGTCAGTCCCAAATGAGTCATAGCTTATCTTAGGTCGATTTTCTCCCTATGGCCGGGCAATCTGCGCCAGCCCGGGCATCCAGTTTGGGTAAAGGACGTCAGCTGCAGCGTTTGCTGAGAATGAGGACTAGTTTAGTGGCCATCTTTGCTCGGAACATCGACCTGGTAGCCATGGCGGATCATGGAGTATGCGGCTATGGCAGCCTTTGCCTGTAGAGCATCAGTATGTGTGAGATATGAGGGTCCCGGCCAGCGGAATCCGGGTAGGGCATGAACGAGCCAGGTACGACAACGTATTTGCGTGTTGTTTGAAGCGGAATACGTATCCCATGCATTATGAATGACGATTTTATCCATGCATATTTCAGCAAGTTCCATGCCTGTTGTAAAGAGTGGTATTAGCCCTGAAAGTGCCCATGCAGTTTTGGGCATGTCTTTGGAGTATACCACTCCGTCAGGGCAGGTAGGCAAGGTGTTTGTATTCCAGCACTTTTGGCAGCCTTTGATAGCTTGTTATAATGCATTGTTGTGCTGCATGTCATAGATAGCTGTTTACACGCGCGTAACCCACACACATGTATGAGCACGTTATACAGGGGTAATGGGTTATCCGGGTGGTCTGACCCAAGGAAACCCCCATTGGACTATCCAACTAAGTTGTCCAATGTTGGTATTGAGATTCCCTGCCCTCCCTGGGAAGTTAGGGGGGGGTAGACTTTTCCTTGGGGAAAAAAGATCGTCTTTTGGCCAGCTTTGACTAGAGCTATCATCCAAATGCTTTGTTAAAGCCAAGGTATTATTGCATATTCTGAAAGCCCTTGAAGTGTAGATACTCCTAGCATCTTGGTTGGGGGTATTTGGAGTTGTGGCCTGTGAGTTATGATTTTTTTCATTTTCAGGGGTATGAAAGTGCCAAAAATGGGTCAGCGGACTATGGGTTAAACCTACGTTGATGCATTAATTAATTAATTAATTAATTAACCCATAGTCCGTAAACTACCCGACCTGTCGGGTAGTTTGACTAACGGTCGAATTTCGCGCCGCGCCGTGAGCGCCGCGCCACCTGTGACGGATGTCAGTGGTCCGGTGGGTCCGGGAACACTTAGGGACGAAGGTGATGCATAGGTTTGGGGGTAATATTCGCCATAGCCTGGTAATTACAACGTGCATTGAGAATGTATCACGTGACTTTGGCGGGAAAATTTCGCTCTCGCGCGCGCGTAATGAGATATGGCTGACAACGTGCCGCTGTCACGAAATTTTTGCGTCTCACGGCTTGAAACGGTTCAGAATGTTCCTCAGAATGACGATGCACTACGCATGATTTTCGTAGGTCAGGCACCGCCAGATTTATAGGGTTAGGAAAATACAGGTAGGAAAATATGACTTTCCTGGTCGTCAGTTCCAGATGAGTCATAGCTTGTCATAGGTCGATTTTCTCCCTATGGCCGGGCAATCTGCGCCAGCCCGGGCATCCAGTTTGGGTAAGGGACGTCAGCTGCAGCGTTTGCTGAGAATGCGGACTAGTTTAGTGGCCATCTTTGCACGGAACATCGACCTGGTAGCCATGGTGGATCATGAAGTATGCGGCTATGGCGGCCTTTGCCTGTGGAGCATCAGTATGTGTGAGATATGAGGGTCCCGGCCAGCGGAATCCGGGTAGGGCATGAACGAGCCAGGTACGACAACGTATTTGCGTGTTGTTTGCAGCGGAATACGTATCCAATGCATTATGAATGACGATTTTATCCATGCATATTTCAGCAAGTTCCATGCCTGTTGTAAAGAGTGGTATTAGCCCTGAAAGTGCCCAGTTTTGGGCATTTCTCTGGAGTATACCACTCCGTCAGTGCAGGTAGGCAACGTGTTTGTATTCCAGCACTTTTGGCAGCCTTTGATAGCTTGTTATAATGCATTATTGTGCTGCATGTCATAGATAGCTGTTTTCACGCGCGTAACCCACACACATGTATGAGCACGTTATATAGGGGTAATGGGTTATCCGGGTGGTCTGACCCAAGGAAACCCCCATTGGACTATCCAACTAAGTTGTCCAATGTTGGTATTGAGATTCCCTGCCCTCCCTGGGAAGTTAGGGGGGGGTAGACTTTTCCTCGGGGAAAAAAGATCGTCTTTTGGCCAGCTTTGACTGGAGCTATCATCCAAATGCTTTGATAAAGCCAAGGTATTATTGCATATTCTGAAAGCCCTTGAAGTGTAGATACTCCTAGCATCTTGGTTGGGGGTATTTGGAGTTGTGGCCTGTAAGTTATTATTTTTTTCATTTTCAGGGGTATAAAAGTGCCAAAAATGGGTCAGCGGACTATGGGTTAATTAATTAATTAGGAACATAACTCCGTTGGGAGTATCTGTAGCACATAGCCCAGAGAAGGGGCATATGGCCTATAATACATTCTAAGCTACTTCCTGCAAGGGTGGCCGAATGTAAATTTATATTATTAACAACACTTGCTATATTATTAACAACACTTGCTCTAGGTGCACTAGGGCACCTGCACCACTACACCCAGAGTCTCGGGCAACACCCAGCTAAGGGGAGCCCGTCATAGGTGGGGAAGATCAGCATAGCTATACAAGAGCTAGAGTGTGGCATCTCAGCAGAGAACAGCTCTCTGCATGGGCACAGCATAACTAAATAAAGCTATAGGCATCATCTGGAGTGTGGCACATCATAGGCACACATGTACATTCTGATCACACATGTACATGGCTAAATAGTGCTAGGGGAATCAGCTGGTATAATGCCTGTAGGAGGCGTACATGTACATGTCCACGGTCTATATCTATTCTGCATTACTACTGCTGTATTCCCCTAAGCCGGAGTCGCTGGGGCCGCGGGAGTCGCATGCCAGGGCTTGTGGCTGACGTAGATGGCCGCCCCTTTCCAGTACACCGGCTGCCCCGCCTTGGTCTGCCGGAGCTGGAGGTAGGTCGGCCATAGCTCTCGTCGCCGTTGTTGCTGCGCCAGGGTCAAGTCGTCGTCCACGGTGAAGGGAGTGTTCTCGAGCCGCTTGCGGCGTCTGCATGAGAAACGAAATCTTGTCCGATGGGCTCTCAAAGATGAGAAGAAGCGGAGGCGCCCCTGCCAGTTGACCCCGCGCGCGGGGGAGGCGGTGGGCGGTCAGCTTAATCTCACCCAGAAGGCCCATGCGGTCAAGGATTTCGCTCTCAAACGCACGTGCAAGCTTCTTGGAATTCTCACCTTCCTCCATGTCGAAGTCCTTGAGTATGGCGTTGAGGCTGCGCTTGGCGAGCTCGGCCTCCTCGCGGAGGTCAAGCGTCTGCCGTTGGAGCTGGGCTGCGACGGCGGAGGTGGTGGAGGTGGTATGTTGCTTGACCATGTCCGCCCAGGTCGTGATGCATGGAGGAGCATCGCCGGCCAGGCCAGCAGGAGCTGGCTAGCTTGGCTGCAATGTCCTTCACCGCCTGGGCGGTGAGGCCTGCGGTGTTTTGCAGGACCTCGATAGCGATGGCATTGTCCACGCTGGTCGATGTCGCGGAGCTGGGCGGTGATGGATTCAGTGGAGGCGGAGGGCCGGCCGGCCGGGGGGGGGGGGGGGCGAGGAGGGCGGTGGTGGCGGTGGGGATGGTGGGGAGCTCAGCAGCCAGCGTGCCGCCCATTGCCGCCACATCAGACTGTGGCAAGGGGGGTCACGTGCTGCTCGAAAGCTTCCTGTAAGGAGCTTCTTGTAAGGAGGGCGCGGACGATGGATTCTGTCGCAACGGTGGGGGGCGGTGGTGGGGGAGCGCCGGCCGAGGAGGGAGCAGAGGGCGAAGTGTTGGAGCTTGGGGCGATTCATGCGGGCAGTTCGCGGGAGATCCTGGATGGGGTCGGCAGGCAGGCCACCTGGCCAGCGGCCGTGGTTGTGGGAGCACAGGTGCGAGCACAGGTCCATAAGCGAGGCGTACGTTGATGCATGCACCAAGTATATGATAGCGTAAGCGGTGCGATTCGTGCTGTTCTATGCTGGAAGATGCAGACAATCTTTTTTTTTTTTTTTTTACTTTTGTATAGTTACTTTTTCATGAGATAGCATATTACTCCGCGTATTACTTGTCTCACTTCATTACTCCGTGGCATGCATCTGCGCATCACACGCAAGTACTATCTCAGTACTTATTTGCGCTGGAAGCACCCGTTGCGTTCGTGTTGATCTCTCGATCCCGATTTCTGGCCTGCGCTGGTTGTCTCCTTGATTTCTGGCGGGATCCGCTTGAGACTATGTGACGTTTTATGACAACTATCAAGGAGACAACCAGCGCAGACCAGAAACAAAATCAAAATCGGGAGAATCCGGACCATGGGAGCTCGAGCCTGCCATTATCTTTTTAGCGTTTTTGAGTCGTTCAGGATGATGAATATGAATGAAGACAACTAAAAAGTATATTATAATAACATGACTCCGTTGACATATATTCCCTACTGAAGACAACTACGATGTTTTATGATTATGATACCTAGGTTTTGCTCATTGTGTTTCCCTCATGGTGCTTCAAACCTGCATAGCGATGGTCTGAGGGCCTGTGTGCGCATAATCATAAATAACCATATTATAAAGCTTTTGCAGCTGGTGGCCGGTGCACCGGCACGGGAAGTACTCAACCCTGCATTTTATAAATGTTGATTATAAACAGTTACTATAAACAGTAAGCGCATGCACATATCAATTTTGCTGCAAGTGCAGGTAACAAAATAAATAAATAAATTAAATTGGAACATGTCTCCGTTGGGAGCACATGCATGTAGCACATATCCCGTCGTGCAGGTCAAGCATTGTGAATTCGCATGAGACTGAGACAAATCCGTAAGCACTTTGTTGCTAGTCCGCAGTGGGACCATGCATATTAATGAAATAAAAAGCTTAGTCCTTGTGCAGCCATGCTACGTCCTGGCCGCTTCGATCAGATTACTTGCCCACGCTCCTTGTTATATGCCATGCTCACATGGCCGGGTCTTCTTGCACCCACAGATTGCCGGATCCTTAGCGTGTCCGTTTAGCTAGCGCGCCCGAATGCAGCTGTGGCATGCCTTTGGCATGAAGGAGACTGGGCTGGGGTCTCTGCCCTTTCTCCTGTTGTGCACACACAGGGATTAAAAGCACTTCGGTGCTCCGTGACTCCCCAACGGGAGCACGTGTGTAATTAATTAATTAATATATATTAATGAATTAATTAATTTACATGCAACTGCGTCATGACGTGAGCAGGAGTAGTGCATGAGCAGCAGTAAGCCCTCAAGGTAATTATCTTAAGATCGAGCTCATGCCTGTAGTTCATGGGAAAAATTCATCTCGACGATGATGAAAACTCTCGGAGAATTGAAATCCCTCATACGTTGGTATGCACAGCTAAGAAGAATGGCATTTGTTATTAATTAATGGCTGCGTAAAACCTATGGCACGGCTGTGCCGATGGGGAGTCATGTCCGTTCATATCGTACGTTTCGCGACTGCAGAAAAATACTGAATTGTGAATGAGCTATGGTAGTACGTGTATCAAGGAGACAACCAGCGCAGTACGTGTATGATGAGTGTAGCGGTGTAGTGTGGTGCAGTCGGCGGGTCATGTTCATGGGCGGGGGCCACTTTGTTAACAACCGGTATTTATCACGTAACGATTACTTTTGGCGCCCGGGAGAGCTATGACAGCAGGTGGCAGGAAGCTGAGAACTGAAGCATCAGTTATGAGACTTTTCCCGCGCAATGCTTACATTTCATTATACGGGCAGTGGAAAACGTGCCCAGGCCTTGGGCACACATACGGGTCCCGGATCGCCGGTCATGCGTCCATGGGTTGTCTCATATATCAAGGCATGGGTTGTCTCATATATTGAAACATGAGTAACTTTGCCCCCAGTGTCCTAGCTAGGGGATATGCCCCTAAAGTAGCGTCTTTTGTCCATTTTTGCGTATAATACCGGGCACTGCATGAAAGGGATATATACCTGACTGACCCCCCATCAGTGGGTGGGATTAATAGATCGAACATAACTCCGTTGGGAGTACATGTAGCACATATCCCTGAGAAGGGGCATACTGGCTTTATTCTGGGCTACTTCCTGCAAGGGTAGCCGGGTGTTAACTACACCTGCTCTAGGTGCACCAAGGGCACCTGCACCACTATGATGCATCAGAGCTCAACTAGGCCTGGCATGGGGTGGAAGATCATCATGGCTAAACAATGGCTACTAGGGCATGGCTTCTCAGCAGCTCGAGAGTAGCTCTCTGCATAGGCAGAGCTTTGCATCATCCATGGGGGGTCCCACTATATAGGCAGGGCTTGGCTAACATCATCCATGGGGAGTCCCATCATAGGCGCACATGCGCCGTGGACGGGTGCGTGAGTCACGTGCTAGGCTAAGCCTGACTAGATCTACAATACTGTTGTACTTTACCTGGACAGGGTAGTTGCTGGTGTGGCAGGGGGCGCCTGCCAGGCCGGGTTAATATTGTGGTCAACGTGGATGACCGCCCCCCTCCAGTATACCGGTTTCCCCCCAGCGCTCTGCCGGAGCGCTGGAGGTAGGTCGGCCATAGCTCCCGTCGCCGCTGTTGCTGTGCCAGCCTGCCAGGGTCAAGTCGTCTAGTCCAGCGTGTAGGAAGTCCCCGAGAGCTTCTTGCGGCATTTAAGAAACGACAGCTTATCCGCCATGTACTTAAAGGTGAGGAGCACGGGAGCCGGGCCAGCCTTACCCCGCGCGCGGGGAAGGCGGATCAGCCGACATCCGCAGCTCTGACACCAGTGAGTTGCATGGGGGCAAGAATATCGCGCTTTAACGCCATGAGAAGAGTCTCCGATCGGTCTCACCTGCCAGCTGGTCGAAGTGCTTGACGATGACATTGTGGCTGCGCAGTTGGGTGCATGATGTCGGCCTCCTCGCGGAGGTCGAGGGATTGTTGCTTGAGCTGTGCCGCGATGGTGGAGGCGGTGGCCTCCGGAGGTGGTGTGGTGGTTCAGCATGTCCGCCCAGGTTTGGGTACGTGAAAGGAGCATCGCTGGCCGGGCCAGCAGATGCCGGCTGGGCGGCGATGTCCTTCACCGCCTGGGCGGTGAGGCCTGCGGTGTTTTGCATGGGCACTCAATGGCGATGGCGTTGTCCTCCTTGAGGCGCTGGTCGAGGTCGAGGAGCTGGGCTTTGATGTCGGCGGTGGAGGTGGAGGCGGCAGTGGAGGTGGAGGCGAGGAAGGTGGAGGCGAGGAAGGTGGAGGTGGAGGTGCATGACGGTACGTGGTGGAAAGGTGAGGGAGCTCAGCAGCTAGCGTGCCGCCAAGTGCTGCCATCTCTGCAGCAAGGGGTGTCACGTGCTGCTGGAGGGCTTCCGGACGTAAGGATGGAGCGGATTGCACATGGGTGCGGAGATGGATGGAGCCCAGATCTCGCCATCAGAGCGCATGAGAGGCGAGTTGAGGATGGTGTGATAGAGTTGGGGGCGGGGGCACCCGAACAGAGACATGGGGTTAAACAAGAAGCCGTCCAGGGTGATGAGTGAGGCGATGGATGCTGTCGAGATGGATGCACAGGTCGTAAAGCGAGGCGTAGTACCCGAAGAGGATGCAGTGCATAGCACTGGCCGGGGCCGTGTTGCATGGTCCATGCAATCATGATCGTCGACTTTGAAAGGTTGGGGCCGAAAGCGCGGTTCTGTTGGGCGCGATTCTTCTGGGCGACTGCGTTAATTAGGATCAGGCGATGCCGATGGCGAGGCCGCAGGAGGCGAGTGCACTACCATGCAACGCTTTAGTGGTCTCGCTGCCTGGCAAGCCGGGCGGAACTACAGCCGGAGCTGCAGGCGAATTTTCTTGGCTCATCGCAGCCGCCAGGCTGCGTTGCATAGTCGAGCGTTTGCTCGTCATAATATTGCGTTTTAGCTTCGGGAAAATATATCTGCGTGTGTGTCCTAGAAAGACGAAGCGATTGTGATTTTCACGGCCGAATTTGGTGCCCAAACGTGATGAGTTTTGAGCGCCGCCGTCAGCCATGGCTACCTCGTGGCTCGTGGCTTGTTCCGATACGCGGATGCCAGGTGACATGTGGGTGGGATGGACCCCCACACATCCCATTTACATGGCAGAATCATTGTTTGGGTGCCCCCAGGCCCCTGGCAGCTTCGCATGTTATTCCATATCATGATTTCATTTGGGGGGTCTGGCATAGGACTCCGTAGCCCGTAGGACTCTGTATTCAGCGGAGGCTATGTACCGGCACCGAAAAAACCAAATAGCTCGCGTTCTTATTTAGTTGTTTCACGCCAACGTGGGCTTCGCTTGGACGCTTGCGTGAGTGCGTCCCGGTCTGGAGCGTGACTCGTGAGTCATGACTGGACTCTTTAGTCACTGGTGGTGGAGCCAGGGCCAGCACACACGTAAATTACGTGGCGCGTGAGGCTATAATTATGGTCACAAAATTTAAGCTTGGACACACCCGATGACAAACCCCACAAGCACGTCATCTTTTTGCTTTTCCGTGGGCGATGATACGCATTCTCGTGCCGTATACAATTCTTAGTCGCCGCACAAGCTGGAATTGCGCCCCAGCTTAACCTTGGTTGCTCGCATTCTCTAGAACTCCTACCTGGCGGGCGAGACGCTGTAGATGAGCAGGAAGACCCACCCACCATTCCCCGATTACCTACTGTATAACGCTCAAGGCATGCATCTGTAGTATGCCCACGGAGTAACTATCCCTTCAAATTTCTGAGTGGCAGATTTTTTTCAAAGCCAGGCTTTGAAAGAGACGAAAGAAGAAATGACACCCAGATAATTGGCATGCTATGCTGATTTTTCACACTCATAAGCGATAACCCGGCCTGCAGGATAACGATAGCTCTGGGTGGGTAACTACCGGGTAGATAGCATGAGCAAGCAGACGGCTGCGCCGATAGGCAGGAAAAAGGAGCTTCAGCAGCGTCTAGATGGTGGCATTTCGAAGATGACTGAGCATTTTTCTTTGATTATGAAGGCGGCAAAGGTGAGAACCCGTTCTCAAGGACGTTTGCGGAGGTTCACCAAGCCATACCAATCATTTCTCTTTTCACAATCATGTTTGGTGTTCTCCTGCCCTGTCATATGTTGGAAGAAGCTGTCATCATCGCCGTCCTTAACAGCCCAGGAAACTCGTTCGCTAATTTTATCGGAAAGGCTGGCGTCCGCGTTCTTTCGTGTTACTGTGCTACGCGGACAGATCAACGACTCCGTGCGCAATGAGCAGGAGCGTTTTCAAATTAACGTCCATGCTCAGCAGATCGTACGTCTGCCATGCTGGCCTTGTTGAAGCTTGTGCTGTTGCTGTCCAACTCTTTATCTTTCTCGTATCACTAAGTAAAATTGCCTGCAGCCCATCCACTTTGTGGTTCTTCAACTGCACCCATCAATGCTCGCCCCATCTCCCCTTGCCCTCCTTTTCTGTTCTTTTCTTTTTTTCCTTTGATTACTCACTTGTAGGCAAAGAGGCTGCACCGGGTGGATGCGTGCATGCTTGGTGTCCTGAACAGACACATGCCCTTGGTCTGGATGCCTTGCCCAGTACGGTCATTTAAATGTTCAATTGTCCAACGAATCTAATCGTTTACTCGTGCAATATATGCCGTATGATATGCATGATGCCAGATTGTCAAGCACCGTATTAAACCCATGCTTGCTTTCTTATTCTCATTCAACTATAGCCTTAAGCATAACCTTAAGGATCACCTGCCGTATCCCAACATAGACTCCTCTGCTATCACCCCTCGCCACGCCATCTCAGTCAGCCTGTTATGCTACCACCTCCCTTGACCCTATCTCACATAGCCTCTTCTGCTATCGGCCCCCTTGACCATGACTCAGTCAACCTGTTATGCTATCGCCCCCCTTCACCCTATCTCACATAGCCTCCTCTGCTGTCACCTCCCTCTTGCCTACCTCACATAGCCTCACACCTTGTCGATGCCCTTCCCCTTCCCTATCTCACTGGACCCCTTCAAGTCCAGTTGTCAATTAGTACTCCCAACCACCCCCATCGAGTTCTTTGTGATGTTGGCCATCTGGGGCAAGTCGTTTGTGATGTTTGCTGTCTGGGGCAAGTTGTTTGTTATGTTGGCCGTCTGGGGCAAGTTGTTTGTTATGTTGGCTGTCTGGGGCAAGTTGTTTGTGACCTTGGCCATCTGGGGCAAGTTGTTTGTTACCCTTTGTAATGGGGACCCAGGTATCGCCCACGAGCCAGTCATTCACATTGTACCTTCCCAGTCCGTCTTCTCCGTGCTCATTTCTTGGAAACTTTATTCCACCATTGTTCATCACTTTTCTATCTATATCTGTAGCAATATCGTACTAGTATCTACAGTGATATCGTGCCCACCACATGCTGACGGCGGCAACATGGCATTCTAGTCTGGTGCTGCCCACCAGATATCTACAACAGTATATTCGTTGGACCTTCCCACCACTCTTGATGCGGTTGTGCCCACCGTGGACGCGGCCCTCCGGTTTGCCCACCAGCACTAACTGGGTTCCTGCCTCCATGGCCCACCCTGGCCCTTTCCCCCCCCCCCCCCCCCCCCCTTTACGCCCCCTTCCCCCCCCTGCTCCCTGCCCCCCCCTTCCCCCCCCCTTTCCCCTGCCTCTTTCCCCCTCCCTTTCCCCCATGCTTCCTTCTACCCTTTTCCCCACACTTCCCATGCCCGGGTCCATCCTTTGCCGGGGTCCATCCTTTGCCTGCCCGGTCCATTCTCGGTGTTTTCCAATTGCCCTCCCTCCCCCCCCCCCAGCTGCAAGCCAGCAAGTCGGTGATGGCCATCATCGGCGAGCTCAAGTCGGCGGCGCTGCTGTCAAGCGACTTTGGCAAGCTAAACCGGCAGGTGGAGGAGGCGGACGCGCGCTACAACAGCCAGGTGGTGGAGACGGAGCGCCAGCTGGCACAGGTGGGTGGGAGGGTCCAGCTGGCGCAGGTGGGTGAGAGGGTTAGAGCTGGCGCAGGTGGGTGAGAGGGTTAGAGCTGGCGCAGGTGGGTGAGAGGGTTAGAGCTGGCGCAAGTGGGTGAGAGGGTTAGAGCTGGTACAGGTGGGTGAGAGGGTTAGAGCTGGCGCAAGTGGGTGAGAGGGTTAGAGCTGGCGCAAGTGGGTGAGAGGGTTAGAGCTGGCGCAGGTGGGTGAGAGGGTTAGAGCTGGCGCAGGTGGGTGAGAGGGTTAGAGCTGGCGCAGGTGGGTGAGAGGGTTAGAGCTGGCGCAGGTTGGGAAAGGAAAACTGGACAACTTGATGGTTCATGTATCCCACAGCGCGGCTGGCACAGGTGGAGCACAAGGCAGGACAGCTGGCGCAGATGGGGGAACGGGTTAGAGGACAGCTAGATGGATGATGCTTTTACAAGGGTGGCATGCCACATGCGGAAGTCGGGGGACAGAAGGACTAAGAATAGGGAATAATAGGGAATAATAGGGAATAATAGGGAATAATAGGGAATAGTAGGGAATAATAGGGAATAGTAGGGAATAATAGGGAATAATAGGGAATCATAGGGAATAATAGCATTGGGTACCTGGATGGTGGCGGGGAAGGGAGGCCGTGGGGCATGGGTGGGGGCCGGAGCGGAGGGCAGCTGGATAGTTGCCTTTCAAGAGTCCTTGACCTTGCTGCAAGTGGGGGGCAAAGGGGAAGCAAATTGATTTTACTATGATAATTATATCTTGACTATTATTATCGTAATAACAGTAGTTATTATCGATGGGCTCGAAAGGGGAGGCTGGCGGGCATGGGTGGGATAGGAAAACGTTGAGGCCGATCCCGGAGCCTGGGGTTGAGTTGGGGCATACCCAGGGTTTTAACCCACCCCCATGGTGATTGGCAATGCCTTATCTACTTACTGCCCTCGTGCCTGGTACATGTGTGACGTTCGCGTGCTCGGTGCTTGTTTGTCGCTCTTTATTATTTATATTTTTTGCCCTCGTACCTGCATGGTACGTGTGTAATGCCCTCATGCCTGATGATTTCATACCTCGGTGCCGTGTGCCAGATGGCGGTTGGCGACGCTTTTATACAACCATGTATTGCTATCCTCCTGCCTGATGCTTATCTAGTGCCCTCGGGCCTCATGCTTGCTGATTTTTTATTATTGCTGATTGATATACTAGTATCATTATATAGTATTTTTAACTTGAAAGCTACTATATATAGCTGATTATCTCAGTGATATTTTGTTTCGCCTGCTACATATCTAATGCCTTCATGCGCGATATTGTGTTACTGTGTTATTTCTGCTTTGTCTATATATACTACCATGTTGTTGTGGTATCACACTAATGCTGTCTGCCAGATCGAGGACGAGGCGGCGGCGCTGCTCAACCAGCTGGAGGACGCCTACTACTCGGCGTCAACCCATCAACGATAGGAACACTACATGCCGCCGAGGAAGGTTCCACTATGACCGAGCTACGATGAAGCGAGCTACGATGAAGCGAGCTACGATGAATCGAGCTGCGATGAATCGAGCTACGATGAATCGAGCTACGATGAATCGGGCTGCGATGAATCGAGCTACGAGGGATGGGATATGAAAGGGGTGGACCTCACGAAGCCTCAATCAAAGACGCCAGACCTGATGAAGCGTACTAGTACGAAGGATGAGCCGCACGGCGCCCCTTGAGCCTCAGAAGTCTTGTGTCATTCTTAGCGTGTCATTCAACTCACCCACGTCACATGCTTGTACTTTGTCGGTCAAATCATTTCCCCATCAAGATCACCGGGGGCTGAAGCGATGCGGATACTGAGGGATGAAGCGACAGGGTTGCCACTTCAACGAAAGTCAACTGGGAGGCATTGTGCCTCACGAGCTCATCCCCACAAGTAGCCGCATGTGATTTATATTTTCCCCACATAATCCCACAATAAGCCGCTGTAATGGGAGTTGCTCCCAACACAAACACTGGTCAACGTTCCAGTGTTTGGTCGCTTCCTCCCCAGAAGCTTTCCTAGGAAATCCCTGGGGAGTTGTGAGGGACTTTTGGTAGCCACGTCCTGGTGCCATGCCGAGAGTCGCGTGGCATGCCAAGGATGTGGCCACAAGGCCTTGTCAAGATTCACCAAGAAATGGAATGTGATACCATTGATGCAGACGGGGAAGCTGGCGTGGTTGTTCACATCGGCTTGGCTATGCTGGAGCCTAAGGGATCATGGGAATGTGACTTAATTAATTAATTCATTAATAGACACGTGACTGCGTCACGTGAGCATAAGTCCTCAGTGGGAGGGGACCATGGGATGGAATGGATGAGGTAAGCTATCTAGGTCCTAGTACAGGGTTGTGGGCACCACGGCATGAATCGCTATGAATGCCATACGCGGTCACATGCGGAGCCCCCACAGACTTGGGGGTGGTCTCCTTCATCACTACTTGCCATCTATCCTTGCGTACCATCTGCCTCCATACTACGTACAGACAAACCAGGAGGCTGCCCGGGTGTGAGCCCGTCACGTCTAGGGTAGCACATGTCCATCGAGTCTGGTGCCAGCTAGTCTATCTGATGTGTCTACCTGATCTGTGCGGGCCAGGTGCATGCCCGGCTAGGCCCAGGCTGCATGCCTAACTAATTAATTAATTAGACTCGTGCTCCCGTTGGGGAGTCACGGAGCATTAACCCCGATGGATGGATGGGTGGGTGCATACAATCCTACCGGTCTAAGCTATCTACATCAGCTACCGACTACATCTAACAGCATTACTACCTACAACATCTATCTATACAGCACTGGCGTCCCTCTCACGGGTTTGCACACGCGGGCGCTTCCCCACAGGGGGGGCCTCGTTGTCCTCTATGACCTGGGCCCACTTGGCCTTGTCCATCATCTTCGATTCTTCCAAATCACGGAGAGGCCTAGGCCCCCCATGTCCTCTGCATGCCTAAGCATGTGGGAATGGATATGATGCTAGCTATCTAGTTCCTAGTTACAGGGACGCTGTGGGCACCACGGTCATATTCATTCCATCCATATTAATTCCCACATCCATATTCATTTCCATCCTCCTGAATCAACGCGACTCGACAAACGTGGATAATTATAACAACACGCTTGAAACTACCATAGTCCAGATTCTCCGGGTCTTCTGGCATTTGCTGATTGTCTCATTGATGTATGCAAGATCGACGAGATCTACGTTAAGCGGGCACATGCATGCAATAGCAGCTGGATATAGGACCAGTACCCACAAAGCTACTGGTGCCAGATGCGGCAACGCCCATTAGGTGATGACCGACGCTCGGCTGCCATTCAGATCTTAATTTCCTCCAGTAGACAACTATATAGGCACAAGCTCTACAAACAGGTCGTGGACCGGCTGGATCGCATAGTATCTCCGCACATCTGAACCCTGTGATGCCAGATCTCCTTTGCGGCCGTTCCGAGCTTGGCACTGGATTCGTTGTCCACATCGTCGCGTCGCTGCCGCAACACGATGTTTTCTGGCATCCGCGGGCTTTTGGTTCCCGCCGCACATTTGAAAGTGCTGTCCTCCGGCTTTTTGCCTTTGCACCGTGTGCAGTTCTTGGACGTTTGGAATCATGGCATGGCTAACGTGATGACTGACTAGCTAGACCTTTTCAGTGGTTTTCCATTTGCAGGTATTTCCTCGTAAATGGTGGGAGAGCGATCGCAGCAATGGTGCTCACCACTAGACACTCCCGGCCAGTTAGGCTAGAAACACACGCCCTGATCAAGCATGCTGTTTCCGGCCCCACCGTCTAGGTCATCTAGTCGCTCCACACGTAAGCCAGCCATAATTTCAATGCACAAGGATACACATTTCCATCACCATTCATCTTCATCATCCTGAACGACTCGAAAACGCGGAAAAGATAACGGCAGGCTCGAGCTACCATGGTCCGGATTCTCCCGATTTCTGGCCTGCGCTGGTTGTCTCTTTGATATGCCTATCTAGCTAGCTTGCATGATCGACGTGCTTATATTACGCATGCGCCAGATGCTTCATGCGCTCAACCCAGCTACGCAGTTCCCGATAATCCAGCAAGCTAGAGCCTCAACATGCCAGCGACTAGCTAAGACAGCGTGGAGAAATAGTGGGCCAAGCCATGCCAACAACTTTGCAATCTTTTACAAATGTGTTAACGTCTAGCATCAATAGACAAACCAAGGTGCTGCATGGCGGCCCACTCCAGGGCACATCCAAGCACATAATCCGTGACTACCATTTCCCATCCAACATGTGGGGCTGGTACCCTCTACCTACAACATATTTCTGTGCAGGTCAACCCCGTCTGCCCTGCTTCGCTGGGCTGACCACGTCCCCAAAGATATACACCCGCGGCCAACCCATTCTTTCAAATATTAGGCAATCATGCGCGCTCATTGTGACGCGTGGTGACCAAATGACCCCATCGCAGGAAGGCCTGAGTAACATATTGTGTCATGCCATCATGCTAGTAAGGAACCCCAATAAAACACAAAGATTCATTAGGTCCCTAACCACAACCCGCGGCCTTTGATTAGGTCACCGCTCACGACCCGCGCCGAGTGATTTAGCCACCCCATCACGATGCGGGTCGATTACATTGATTACAAGTCACTAGCAGGTCGCTAATCGGCCACTAATGGGTCTGTTTACGACACACGCGCAAGGTAAGGGGAGATATCGTCCGGGTCCAGGGTGGCCGACCCGCAAGGCGGCATCGCGTCCAGGTTGTAGTTGAGCACGTTGAGCGCGTTCTTGAGGATGGTCTTCTCCACGCGCAGCAGCTGCGACGCCACGCGCTCCTTTATCGGGCGCGAGGTGTCCGCCACCTGGCGCGATGGGACAAGGTGAGGGGAGGGGAGGGGAGTGGGCCAGGTGGCACAGTCCAGGAAGGCGCAATGTGTGTGTGGTGATGGTGGGGCCACAGCGCACAGCAAGCGCATTGACCAAGGGCCAACCGGCAAGCAGCCGGGAGACAAGGGCCAGCAGCCCCGGCTGAACTACGCGTTCCACTTGGTGGTCATGCTATAACAGGTACTTGGGTCGACCCATCCACGTTCACAATAAATACAGTAAGACAACCACACAGGGTCCACCTATGACATCTAGTGAGACAACCACATAGGGTCCACCTATGACACGTAGTAAGACAACCACATAGGGTCCACAATTGACAAAGTAGGACATCCGCATAGGGTCCACCTATGACACATAGTAAGACAACCGCATGAGGGTCCACAATTGACAAAGTAGGACATCCGCATAGGGTCCACCTATGACACATAGTAAGACAACCGCATGAGGGTCCACCTACGACACACAGTGAGACAACCACATATGGTCCAACCTACCACCGCATGGTCGTGCTCGATCGGGTACTTGTACGCGTCGAGCCGCTTCTTGAAGTACTTCATGAGCCGGCTGATGGACACCGTCTCCGCGCACGGGTTGGACTGCGACCAACAAATGAGTGGCACTTGGTCGACGCAAGGTTAATGGTGAGTCGTGCGTGTACGGGTTTGACTGTAACCAATTACCACAGTTTGAACAAATGGTGGGTGCGACATTGGTTAGTAATTCGCGCACGGCTTAGACTGCACGTGGGCAACAGAAAGGGAGGATAAATTGCATACAAGGTGCAAGGTTTGAGCTCACGGGATGGACTACGACCAGCAGCGGACAGTGCGGATGGTGGGTGCCATGGGCCCCTGTGCTAACGCCTTACCATCATCAGGCAAGAAAGATTTCTTGTGCGCTGTCTATCAGAGCCGCCATCGGATGTCTATCAACAGGCAGATGCTATTGAGTAACATGCACAAGTGTGTGGATGTCTTTTGAGTATCCGCACGGGTGCACGACGAATGGCAATGCATAGGGTGCAGGCCGAATAACCGTGGGCGCATAGCAAATGAGTCACGAGGGCACATGTTGGGCTGCACAGCAGCCACTAATGACCAGCAACTACGTGACCTACCCCCCCCCCCCCCGAGCCACTGCACAGGAGCATG
>RPFO01000310.1:0-20000 GCA_009746045.1 Mesostigma viride | reverse complement strand
AGTAGTACTATATATAGTAGTATATATAGTATGCCCCTCTCACCTCCGTAATTCATCATTCTCAATGAATATATAGTAGTACTATATATAGTATATCTGATTTACACATCGATCTCGTTAGGTAGACACACCGCCAGGTCTCATCACCATCTCATTTACATCCACCTGAATGAGCGTTTAAATTTAACTTATGCATGATAGCTTTAGTCGGGAGCGTGGGCAGACAGAGCCAGGTTCTTCGACGGCGTGCCTTGGTATACATGCTTGTTATGTCCAGCCTGTGCTGGTTGTCTCCCTGTTATATAAATATGCTAAGAGGATAGGCGCAATGAAGTTTGACATGATGGACTTCTACTCACTGGTGGGAATAAACAAAATGGGAACGTTTTGGAATTCACGCGATAATCTGTTAACCTTTGTCATTCTTTTGGAATCTACAATAACTGGGAACGGTCACATCACAGAAACGGTGAGCAAATATTCAAGTGCGGAAATGGTCGCACGCTGAACCACACGCTGAATCACATGCTGAACCACATCAACGTTGTTCCCCACATTGATGCTTTTTTGTTGTCTCCTTAAATAGAACGACCAAGTCCAATGCTAGCATTTCCCATGGAAGTTCCGATGCCCCAAAATTCTTTCAATTAAACTAATTAATTTCGATCAAGGGAAAAAAAAAAAGACAAAACAACCCTATCATGAATCAAACGGCAAAAACAAACAGACACATGCGCCCCCGAACGACCCACCTGCAGGTGCACGACACACGCCTGCACGGCGACGAATGCCTGCTTGAAGATCTCCTTGGAGAACGTCTCCGTGGGCGAGTCGTAGGGGTACTTCTGCTCGCACGCGCACGGCATGGCACATGGTCAAGGCACACGCGTAGCGATGATTCAGAGACCACATGCATAGGGTAGGGGGGGGGGGGAGCGTGGGGGAGGGGGGGAGGAGGGGAAAGGCGAATGGGGGGGGAGGGCAGGGAAGGCAGGGACTGTCGGGGAGGGGGAGCAGCAAGGATGCGGTGTGGGGCCATAGTGATAGGTTTTGGGGAGGGTACGCACTAGCTGCCTCATTCACCTGCAAGAGCCATCTGGCCATGTATCACACAGTATCAAACGAGAAACATGTTACTTATATGCCGTAGCTTCATTTGACTCCCGGTCGACATCCTATCCAATACCTCCTGGAAGAGCAACCCTGCTTGTACCACATAATGTGCCAAGTATTGGCCATCAATTAACGTTCAAGCGACGAGCACCCTGTCAGCTTCGTATTTACCTGGAAGAACGAGCCGGCCATGTACCACATAATGTGCCAAGCATTGGCCATCAATTACCAATACAGCATACTGTCAGCTTCGTATTTACCTGGAAGAGCGAGCCGGCCATGTACCACATAATGTGCCAAGCATTAGCCATCAATTAACAATACAGCATACGGTCAGCTTCGTATTTACCTGGAAGAGCGAGCCGGCCATGTACCACACGGTGTCGAGCTCCTGGTACTCGCGCTCAATGCCCGCCAGCCGCTTCTTGATGTCCTCCTGGCACAGGAAGCAAAAGAGATGAGACGCGAGGGACCCGACTTACACATATAATAAGTGGTAGTTACAATACAATCCGCCCGCTAGCCGCTTCTTGATGTCCTCCAAAGAGCAGGACGCGAGGTATCCGACACGTATAGAGAGTAGTTACACACAACTATAGTAACAAGTGATAAGTATAAGCTAATAGACCCGCCAGCCACTTCTCGATGTCCTCCTGCGCACAAAACCAATAAGACACTATATTTTCAAACCAACATGGCAGCCAAGAGACACCACACAAGGGGTTCGGATTTATAGCAAACAATCCAGTAAGGAATAGACATCGCGCAATCACGTGCCTGTGGCATGGCACTACAAGGCACAGCAGCAACACAGCAGCGGCAACACGGCAACAACACAGCAGCGGCAACAACACAGCAGCCGCGGCAACAGCAGCACGGCAGTGTGTTGCCGTATACCAAACAGCTATCACTGGGAAAACCAGCCATCCATGCGGCCACCAGCTATCCATGAATAAACTAAGCTCTAATGCACCATCGTGCGACTGTATCCATCTGAACCCACATCCCATATCATATCTTAGAACCCATATACCATATCATAACTTCAAACCCACATCCCATATCATATCTTAGAACCCATATACCATATCATAACTTCAAACCCGTCATCCCATATCATATCCTAGAACCCATACACCATATCATAACTTCAAACCCACATCCCATATCATATCTTAAAACCCATATCCCATACCATATTTTAAATCCCTTATCCCAGGGTGGCCCTTGCAAAGCCTAGTTGTGCCTGATCCAATAACGTGGGAACGCTGCTGAATCGCAACCAACGGACTGCACGATAGGCATCCCTCGATCCTGTCCGGCCTCCCCGCACACCATTGCTATCTCGTGGCCATCCATAAACAGCTCCCCTGCATGTCTCACGCCGTAGGACTGACGCCCCTTGACCACCCGCGGGCTGCCGGTGAGGCATGCCTCCAGCTCCTCCCACTCTTATGGACCGCTAACCACCTATGTATTTATTGTACCGCAGCATAAAACCACTCCTCCCTATTCATGGCTCCCCTATGGGGCACCCTCTACTACCCACCCACCACCCGCGGGCTGCCCGTCAAGTACGCCTCAATCTCCTCTGGCTTGCACATACTGCACAATCCCAACATCCCCTACTGAATAACCATCTTCCATATTAACTCACCACCAGCGGGCTGCCCTTCAGATAGGCCTTGATCTCCTCTGGCTTCCACGTATTATACCATCTCATAATCCCCTATTAAACAGCCATCTTCCTAATTGACTCACCACCAGCGGGCTGCCCGTCAAATAGGCCTCAATCTCCTCAGGCTTCCACAGCAGCGGGGACTCCACCGCGTTCTGGCCCCTGGCCGCCTGGTTGTCGAGCTCCTTGATGAAGGGCAGCCAGTAGCTCTCCTTCCCTTGCTTCTTCTCGTACATGAGGTAGAGCGCCAGGCACGCCAGCTCGCTCAGCGTGTTGGTCGTCAGCAGCTCCGCTGACGCGGGGGGGAATGGGGGATGCAGGAAAAGGGGAGAGAGAAGGGGGCGGGAGTGGTGGGAGAAGGGGGGAGTGGTGGTGGGCAAGTGGGGCATGACAGCGGCCGTCTAAGTCAATTAAAGCATGTGACTGCATCCGGTCAGCCATTTACACAACACTATCCCAGTACCGACGTGGGAATGGAAACGAATGAGAGGAGGTGAGTAGACGGATTGATGAAAATCGCGCAACTTGGCAGAGGGTGTGCAGGGGTAGAGCAGACAAGGGGGGGAGAGATTGGTGGTGCCAGATTGGTAGTTAAGAGGGGGACGGGCAACGGGGGAGGTATATGCATATGTCCCATGTGGGGGGGTATAAGCATTTGTCCAGTGTGGGGGCCATTAATCTAAACGCTGACTGCTGCCATATACTTGGGAGCTGGTTGTCTCTTTGAGATTCATATTCCTCGGAGACATGGGACATCACATTCACAAATATGACGTCAATAACAGCGAAACAAAGAAAGGGGAGCATCGCACTACTTCAAGTCATAGTCATGGCAAACGAAGAAGGCCAGCAAAGTAAGAAGGCCAGCCAAGTAAGAAGGCCAGCAAACGAAGAAGGCCAGCAAACGAAGAAGGCGCAGCAAACGAAGAAGGCCAGCAAACGAAGAAGGCCAGCAAACAAAGAAGGCCAGCAAACGAAGAAGGCCAGCAAACGAAGAAGGCCAGCCAAGTAAGAAGGCCAGCCAAGTAAGAAGGCCAGCCAAGTAAGAAGGCCAGCAAACGAAGAAGGGCAGCAAAGTAAGAAGGCCAGCAAAGTAAGAAGGCCAGCAAAGTAAGAAGGCCAGCAAACGAAGAAGGGCAGCAAAGTAAGAAGGCCAGCAAAGTAAGAAGGCCAGCAAAGTAAGAAGGCCAGCAAACGAAGAAGGCCAGCCAAGTAAGAAGGCCAGCAAAGTAAGAAGGCCAGCCAAGTAAGAAGGCCAGCAAACGAAGAAGGCCAGCAAAGTAAGAAGGCCAGCCAAGTAAGAAGGCCAGCCAAGTAAGAAGGCCAGCCAAGTAAGAAGGCCAGCCAAGTAAGAAGGCCAGCCAAGTAAGAAGGCCAGCAAACGAAGAAGGCCAGCAAAGTAAGAAGGCCAGCAAACGAAGAAGGCCAGCAAAGTAAGAAGGCCAGCAAACGAAGAAGGCCAGCAAAGTAAGAAGGCCAGCAAGGTAAGAAGGCCAGCAAAGTAAGAAGGCCAGCAAAGTAAGAAGGCCAGCCAAGTAAGAAGGCCAGCCAAGTAAGAAGGCCAGCCAAGTAAGAAGGCCAGCCAAGTAAGAAGGCCAGCCAAGTAAGAAGGCCAGCAAACGAAGAAGGCCAGCAAAGTAAGAAGGCCAGCAAAGTAAGAAGGCCAGCAAACGAAGAAGGCCAGCAAAGTAAGAAGGCCAGCAAACGAAGAAGGCCAGCAAAGTAAGAAGGCCAGCAAACGAAGAAGGCCAGCAAAGTAAGAAGGCCAGCAAATGAAGAAGGCAGCGCAGGGATCAAGAGAATAGGCTAGGGGCTCGGAATGTGAAGTCAGTTGTGTCCTATCCAAGCAAGTTATAGATGTGCCTGCCCTTGGGACATGGATCGCTGCAACCAGGTCCCTTGCAACATGGATCGCAACAATTAGGTCTCTTGCAACATGGATCCCTCCCTTGCGACATGGATCGCTGCAATCAGGTCCCTTGGAACATGGATCCCTACAATCAGGTCCCTGCGACTAAACACAAAACCCTGACCAGTTATCGTACAGAGATAGCTTTGGTAGGTATATCATACGTAGGTATATCGTACGTAGGTAACTTTGGTAGATAGTCCAAAAAACTAAGCACGCTAGCAGATTTGCTGTACAAGGTACCTGCCTTTATTTGGGTGATGATAGCTCTACCGCCGCACAATAGAGCCATGCCTTTAAAGAAACTACTAGTAATAGCTATCATTCCTGTCATCCACTCAGCATTCCTAAACAGAAACACTTGATGTATCAGACTGCACAGAGAAGCTGCATTGCTTAGTTGGATTAGTATCACTTCCAAGATGTTCGACAGCACATACCCAGCGTCTCATCCTCGAACACGCGCTCGAGCGTCACCACGAGCCGGTCAGGGATCCGGAGAACCACCTCGCCCGGCTGGCATTTGGATATAAATAGGCACGCATGGATAGGTCAACATGGCACAGGCAAGGGCGATGCAATGGCAGGATTATGTTGAGAACTGATGGGCATGCCTGTCAGGCGGTCTACCTGACCTCATGGCGAGCAACTAGCAGAACTACCACTCGAAGATCAACGTCGTATTTCCTTGACGCAGTCAGGTTGACGTTTATGACCCGCAAACATCCTTGCGAAAGACACTCTGCCACAAACTAAAACCAAAAACCTCAAACCTGCAACGCAAATGATGATGTGAAAATCTAACAAAGGAGGCCGAAAGCGTGCAACCATGTTCCTCCTCTTGCCATACACAAAATGCACGCAACGTCCACCGATAACGGCGGCGTGCGCACAGCGCATACGAACGTCCTGGACTGCCTATCATGGAAGGGGATTATGACAACGTGTTTGTCTCACAGCTAACCTGCACATCTCGTTTGGTAATGCACACGTGAAGCTGCTTCCCATTTCCAACCGAGGCGTCACGGTCCACGAGCTCGACCAGTGGCTCTTCCATCCCCTCCGACCGCAACCAGTCAAGTACGTTAACTCCCTTTTGCACGGCGGTGCATGAGATAGTCCGCGAATGGCGAGGCGCCACATTTGACGAGCGCCTCGCAACAACGCCTGGCAAGCTTGCTCTGCCCGTCCATACACTCCCTAAACGCGACCTGTCCACGCGGGCAGAGCCACTAGGCTTCCCGTACTGGTTAATCACTTGCTGACCCACAACCGCAGGCCCCGCAGCTGGCGAAAGGGATACCGCCGACGCATACATCCTGCATGCCGCCATGGCTGGCCGTGTGCTGCACGAACCGACTGGCGTTGTGGCGCGCTATGCGTTGCCCTCTCCCGAGGACGTTGGATATGGTGACAGGGTTAAGAGTTATGAACGTAACAAATTCTGGATACAACGATCACGCGGGATTTCTTATTCCGGCGCCCAATGGCCTCCAGGACAGGCGCGCCGCGCCAGACTCGCCCGCCTTTGGGCTTTGGGCGTCTTGGAATTTGGCTTTGGGCGTCTTGGAAGTTGGCTTTGGGCGTTTGCTCTTTTGGCAGATTTCGACACCACACTGGTACGACGTAAAAAAGCACAGACTGGTAACATTCAAACAACGTAAACTTACCGCCGCAAAGGCATGACGCCGGCAGCAATAAACTGGCAGCCAGCAAGAACCGGACAAGATGATGGCCGCCGCAAGATAGTCGTCGGTTGCTGGTATTTTTACTTGTACACTTCACAGACTACTTTTGAGTTTTGAGCAGTTCCAGGCTAACCGAACTTTGCAGATTACCGCCACAACATACAACCTAGGAGGCTCCGGCGTTGTTCTTAAGCAGGAGCGTCCCGGCCGTTTCCAATGGCGCATGATGCATTCAAGCTTCATGTGGCTTTTATCTCGACATTATTGCTCATCGTGTCGACATCTTTCGGCGTGCGGGCTAGCACTGACACGAGTGCGCAAGACGGTTCTGATCATGGGACTGTGTCATGTGGGCTGTGTGTGAATCCCACAGCCGACCGGGTAAGTAGTTGTTCCAGTCTGTTCTAGTTTGTATGACGCATGCTATTAGGCGTTCTTGTTATCGTCGTTCATCATCGCCGTGAACATCGTGGCCAGTAGCGTCTTTACATACCCGTGGCCAGGAGCGTTCTTTACATGCCCGGATGGTGTCGCCTTGTTTATTGATATCGACTTGTCTATTGATAGCGCATTGGTGAACTTCGCTACATGGAGGAATATCGCCTCTAACCCGCGGCTCGAATGTGCTTTGTGTTTCCTTG
Organism: Mesostigma viride; assembly: GCA_009746045.1. Classification (NCBI taxonomy): domain Eukaryota; kingdom Viridiplantae; phylum Streptophyta; class Mesostigmatophyceae; order Mesostigmatales; family Mesostigmataceae; genus Mesostigma; species Mesostigma viride. The sequence goes on along the minus strand of RPFO01000310.1, from coordinate 12,971 downwards.
TGAACGCAGGATGACCTCACCGCCAAGCCGGAGACGCTCGTTATAATGCCCAATGTTCAGACCGACTGCGCGTTTGAAACAGAACCGCATTTGATTCGTTGCAACGTTGCTACCTTGGAGGTTTTCGTCGACGGCAGCATCGTGGCGGCGTATCAGGCAAGCATTTTCAGTTGCCAGCTGTAACCTGCCCAAAATTGCAATGCACGTGCCTGGTTTTATCTAGTGTGCAGGGTTTACTAGGGTACAGGGTTTAGCATGGCAGCATGTTAAAGACTTAAAGTAAGTGAGAAGGTAGGGGATTATGTGCTTGCTGTACGGGTTTTTGGCCGTCCTTCTCGTCACACTCTAGATTACTCTGCACTCTACTATATTGATTATATATTGTGGAATCCGTGTTTCATTGCTTTGTTTGTCCGTCTGCCCCTCCCATGATCACAAATATCAAAAGCTTGTTGGCACCACCAATTTGCGTGGCGAGCTAAGTGAAGTGTCAGGGTCATCGTCCCCCTTGCACACGCAGCGCAACACCACACGCAATGTGTTCGCCCACTCCATGCGCTCTTCATGGCAGTTGATTGCGGACACCGCCCTGCTGTATGGCGCCTGGGCGGGGCCCAAGGGATCCTTGGCCCTGTGCGCCCGCAACTTCACGGCGGCAGTCCTGGGCAGCAGCCCGGTCTACTCCACGGCAACAACCTCGAGCAGTTTGCTTGATGATATGAGCAGGCCCGTCACCGTGTACTCGTTGGGCAGGGGGAAGGAGGGTTGGGAGGGTGGCGAGCGAGCTAAGCAGCGTCCTGGCCTTGGCAACGAGGTAAGTGTGCCTGGGCTAACACGGCTATTATCAAGCAAGAAATCACAGCTACATATGTTGTGAACAGGCTAGTGGGGCGGTTGTTGGCATGGAGGAGTTATAGGTTAATGAGTTGTGATGAACTGTTATGCTTTTCAACTCTTAGGATACAACGTATGTCTGTGGTTCAGTGGCCGATCGCAGTTGGTATGCTTTTGAACAATTGTAGATTTATAGTGAGCCTCATGTCTGTGGTACAGTAATGAATGCATATGGTGTTGTAATTGGTATGCATGCGTGTGTGCATGTGCACATGCACGGGGGCACGTGCACGGGTATACACTTATCTAACGTGTGGAAGAACCTCTCAGCATGTCCATGTGCATACCATGCATGGACGTCGCCAAGCTGGACATTTTGCAATGTGAAAGCGTTTATATGCTTTGTTATTGTTATTGGATCGCATGCACGAGGGCTTGTATTATTCCCCCCACCCCCAATCCATAGCGCGTCTCCACATACATGTCTTGTTGCTTGTAGTAATTTGTATAAATTCCTTCCCCCCCACCCCACCCCACTAATATTACTTCATATTGTAGAGGAATGTAAGTAAGATGTGCTTCATTTTGTTGTGTTGTTGTTCTGTGTGTTGGTGCAGGCAAAATTGATGTGCTGCTTTGAGGGCAGGTTCATGAACATGCCGTACGCTCGTTCTTATTGGCGTGCGATGCTGAAATCCAACCTCGGCAAATGGTGGTTACGGCGTGGTGCCTCTTTTATTGCCACACCAAGAAGAACCGTATCAAACCAGCCTTTGGTGACTAGGAAAATGAGTTCATGTAGTGGCCATGGAGTGACGCACAAACCCAAGGACGACAACCACTGTGATCTTGGAAACACTGGGTTACTCCATTCCTTCTTCATGCGTATCATCGCCGTCAGTTGCTGGTTCATCAACAACGTTCACCAATGCAGTCTCAGTGAGGGTAAAGTGCAAGGCACTGCTGGCGAGCCCGCTGGTGACATCGTTGACATGAACAATCATGCAAGAAAGAGTTGCAATATTGATGATGATGACAACAACAACAACAACAACAACAACAACAACAACAACAACAACAACAACAACAACAACAACAACAACAACAACAACAACAACAACAACAACAACAACAACAACAACAACAACAACAACAACAACAACAACAACAACAACAACAACAACAACAACAACAACAACAACAACAACAACAACAACAACAACAACAACAACAACAACAACAACAACAACAACAACAACAACAACAACAACAACAACAACAACAACAACAACAACAACAACAACAACAACAACAACAACAACAACAACAACAACAACAACAACAACAACAACAACAACAACAACAACAACAACGGCGACAATGATAATGTTGGTTCTTCTGAAGACGGAGAACTTGACGGCATGGTCGAAGATGTTTTCGACGATGCCGCGATCGCGGAGCACGTATTTGCCACAAGGGGCTGTGGCAATGGCGAAGCCGGTGAAGACTTGGCTACTGTGCTGGTTGAGGCGCCGCTGCCTCAGGTATGCCGCTTTCATAGCTAAGTTGTGCTTGGGTAGTGCAAGTTGTTCTTGGGTACGGATCCAATGTGCAATTGTGTTGCAAGTTCCTATGCAACATTCAAGTGTACTACTAGTTCTACATGCGCTTTATATGTGTGGTGATATTCCCACTGTGCTCTTCACGACATCATGCTAGTGACGAGCATATGCAGGCCACCGTGTGGCAAACTGGTGAGGGAGCAATAAAGAGGGCACGTGGTAGCCTTTCTGAAGAAGTCTACTGAACCCAGCAGTGGCAATTTTCTTTATTCTTCCTTTGTTCGTTACATTGTTTTCAGGGCAATCAATGTGCATCACAACATGCGGCATGCCCGGCTCGCTCAGCGGGGCAACATGAGCACGATGCCGCCGAGGCTGAAGAAGCAGTCAATCAGGTATCATGGAGTTATCATCATGGCTGTCTTTTTCAAATCATTGCTTTCTTACAATTAGCCGTAGCTAACGCAGCCACCTTTTATCAAAAGGGTAATCAGCACCGTGTCGTGGGAATGCTTTGGCTATGTTCTTCCCATGCTCGTTACATTGTTTGGCACCCATGGATGGGTGGTCATGTGAATCGCGTGGGGGTTGGCCAGTTTTTGGCACCCACCGGGGCTCAGTCATGTACGTGGGCATGAGTGAGAATAGGGGTGGGGTTTGCCAGGTTTTGGCATCCATAGATGGGTGGGCATGAGAATCGCGTGATGGCCAGTTTTCGTAACCCACGGTGGCTCAGTCATGTGGGCATGAGTGAGAATAGGGGCGGCGTTGGCCAGTTTTTGGCACCCATGGATGTATGGGCATGAGAATTGTGTTGGCACTGGCCAAGTATGTAGCACCTCCCATGGACGTGACGTATATAAACTTAGGGATACAGGTGCAAGGACCCGCAGCCGCCCTTTTATTTGAATCATATAATTATGAACATTGTCATGTCGTGGGCTCATGAATGTTCCTCTTAAACAGTCTGTATGCGGTGTGTGCTTCTCAATTACGTTATTTCCGGCCGATCGTATCCATCACATGATGCGTCATGCCAGCGCTGTGCGGGCGGGGCCGGGGAATGCGAGCACAATGCCATGGACGATGAAACCGAGGACGAAGAAGAAAATCAGGTACACTTGCCACATCATTTTGTTTGTTTGATGAACCGTACTTGTGTGTGCAGATTTTCGATCATGAGTTTAACTCGATCATGGTACAAAATCGGCATGAGAATGTGGTAGAATTGCAAATAGGGCGGGAAAGTTTTCGCGTGAATTATGATGTTAGCACGGAGATCGCGATCCGTGCTGCGGGTTAGTTTTCCAATACCAATGTGGCTCCTCCTCCCCCCATCAAGGAGTATGTGCTACATGATCTCCCCACGGAGGCATGTTATAATTTAATTTAATTTAATTTAATTTAATTTAATTTAATGTGGCTCAAAATATTGAAGCCACGCATGCATCCTCCAACCCATTTCTATTGTATGAGACAACAGGTCATGGTATATAATAACTATATAACTAGCTAGAGCCGTTGGGGCATACAGCACCCGTAGAAGGCACTTGCAAGGTCAAGCACAGTACCAAAGCATCTTATACACTATCAACAACTCAATAATCCTCACTAGCAAAAAAGAAGGAACCAATAGTATAAACTCGACTAATATGCTTCAATGCAAGCAGATCCCATGACTCTCTAGGGCTCAAACGCACAACAAACGACCACGGGAGAAGGCGGACCTGGCCAGCAAACCAATAATTATAATTCTATGTAGTAGCACGTTATGACTAAGCATCGTCGAGATTTTTAGGAGTCGTGTATACACAAGTCTTGGATATTAATAATATGGTTGTCAGATGTTGTTAAGTCATCCCATGAATACATTGTGAGAATATGTAATCACCCTCTCTCTTGTTGTTTGGTTGTTCGTGTCGTGTTTGACAATAAACATGGGATATTTACCTTGTGAGCGTGGCAGGACACCTTGCCTTTTACCCAGTTTGATAATGTCAAGGACGACATCGACCCATATTCGGACACTGCCGAAGCGCGGAACTTCCTTGTCAACGAAGCACGATGGTATGAAGATCTTGAAGGCAAACCGACCATATCCTTTGACGATCTACAACTGGTGAGGGTAACGAATAACATGGCACGGGATAGCAAGGATGGGGAGGGTATCAGAATAAGGTCTCATTTGTTGCTTGCTGTCATTCCCAAAGCATCGCTCAGTGCCTTTTTGGAGGGTGAAAGACAGCGAGCAGGTGCTGATCTCCATCGGGTTAAGAAAAAAAAAGAAAATAACAGTTCGGCCAACCCTGCAGCTAGCCATGTTACGAAGGTTGTTTCATCCGATCTGTACCGTTGCAGTCGTTGTCCCGAACAAAAAAAAAACAAAACCAAGTTGGCTTCCGATAACCCTCGTGCACGTAAATGTGGTGTTCGAGGAAAAATTGCAACTTGTTGCCAGATGTCCTTCCGGGTGGTCATGCATTGTAACATGCCTGAATTTTACTTTATTACATTTCGAGAACCTTCGCATCAGCACGGGCATGGCTTATACGCTAGGGATAACTATCAAGGCAGCCAACGATTAAGTGCTAAGTGTCGCGCATTCATACAACAAAAAACTGAGTTGCCCTTTTTATTGGAAGGCCAGCCCATTGATGCAGCCGCCGTGTTGCGTCTATGGCGTGCTGAAATGGAGGCACATGCGGCGGACTATGGCGACTTGCGGAAACACCGCGATTATCATTTGACCAAACACGACATTGTGAATATCCATCGTAACAAGACAGAATGTGAATGGAAGTTGGGCTCGTCCGAGGCGGCTAGTGTGTTCCAGTGGTCTTTGTCGTCAAAGTTGGCTGGCATGGTTCGTTTCTTACAATGGCAGGTATTAGCGCGCAAAACGCCTTGCGAAAAATGCAGGACATGCAAAGACTGCACACAACCAGCAGAATGGTGTGCCACATGTAGAGAATGTGCGTTGTGTCAACAAATCACAAATGGCAAGTGCAAGGTCCATCGCATTGGCAAGTGTCAGTGCACACAACAGTGTGAGACGTGCAAGAAGTGTAAAAATTGTCCGACATACGACGAGACGAGCCCATTTATTATGGTCATACAATCAAGTTGGCAACGTGACTGTATGCGCAAGTTTGGGGACAAGATGGTTTTTTTGGATAGTACCCATGGCATGTTTTGCCTTGGATATTACTTTGCAACCTTGCTTGTGGAAGATGACCATGGCACTGGAATCCCGGTTGCCTGGTGCATCATGTCATCGGAGAGCACTAACTCGTACAAAACTTTCCTAAAAGCCGTGTGGGATGATCCTGAATCCGCTTTACCCATGCCAAAATCATTTATGGTGGATTGTGCCGAGTCGGAAAGGAATGCCATCAAGGAGGTTTTTCCCGCGGAGGTAAAGATATTTTTGTGCAGTTGGCATGTTGCTAGAGCATGGTACAAGAACGTGATTACGAAAGTGAAGTCGCGTGAAGACCGGTACACCTTATACAAGGGATTGTCAACTTTGTTGTATTCCATAAAAGGACAAGTTAATCCTAATACGAACCCAAGTGAAATAGTTACAGTAGTGAAAAATTTGCTTGAAAACTTTTATGTCGAGTGGGAGGGCCGTCAACCAGCATTCATCACCTATGTCAAGAAGGAATGGGGGAAGAGCTTTCCACATTGGGCTCATGCATTTCGGCATGCTGACTATGGTGGGCATGATACTAACAATCTGTTGGAAAGCTATCATCGTAAATTGAAAAGCCAATGGATGTGGGGCCAAGGCAGACAAAGGCTAGATTTGGTGATATATCGATTACTGATCGCCTTGAAATACATGAAGGATGATCAATTGGTGAAAGATCACGGTAGTTACATCAACAGGAATTTGTACAAGAATGAAGGGGCTGCTGCAGAAGTTGCCAAGGAACTGCTTCCCACCGTTGTAACGCATGTAGACAACGCTTGTGAAGGGGTTTGCGAAGTGCTCTCTGCGGCAACTAGTAATGACAAGGTGAAAGTGACATTTCGGAGCTTACAAGACCCTCTTGGATGTACATGCTTGACAGCACATACAGGCAAAGTTTGTTGCCATTTTATTGCATCATTACTTTTCCACAATGTGTGCACTCACGAGAACTTGGATGTATTATTGCGCAGACGCGCCACATTTGGTGTTCCTCGTGGGAAAGTTTTCCAAGTGTTTGTTGATGAGTTGGAATTTGTCAAGGAAGAAATGTCCAAGTATCCCACAGATCAACACGATGACGGTCACGTCATGGACGTCAGCGACATGGAGCCCTTACCTGACGAGGAGGGTGATCGCTTTCCGCATGAAGATGACTCACTGCCAGCTGAACCCAACGACAAGGAGCTGGAAGTGCGACTATTGAATGCATTTGACGGAGCCATGCAGGTAAATATGCTGCATTCTTTTTGCCAAAGACTAGATGTGCACAGATTTGGTACCTGGCCTTCAATCTTTTTGTGTTGGGGGGTAGAGATAACTTAACTCACGTTGACATCGGCTTGAATGTGATTGCCTGCATGTTGTCCACAATGTACCACAATGCATGTGTCGTTCCACTTTACTCCTGAACCGCAGGCATGGAGGATGGCTTCCTTGACTGCCAAGGAAACGGCCGCAAAAGTTTTGTTAGCGTCTTTTGTAGAAAGTTGTAGGATCTTGACTGAGAGCACAGTTGTGCCGATTGCCGAAGGAAATGAATTTTCGGGAAGAGCGGGCTCTAAGCCGATTCAACAAGACCCTGTGGTTTTGCGAGCATGCAACAAAGGCAGTGCCAAACGGAAGAAGGACGAAGTGGACATGCCGGAGCTGACGTCAACCCATGCTGCCTCCAATGCACCTTCAAAACGGAGGGCTGGGTTTCGACAGAAGCTCTCAGAGAATTTACCACGACAACCGATGAATGGTGAGCCATACAACTTAAATAAGCCGCTCTAGATTCTAATAATGAAGTCAATATGAGCATGTGCATGTTGTATTGATTGCGGTTTACCCTAACAAGTACATCACAACAAGTTGACAATGCCATTGTTTTTTTTTTTTTGTGCATGCAGTCCCTAACACCATGGAGGGAGGCCCAAGCACTCCTGCAGGGGGTGGAATGCCTGATACCAGAGAGAGCGTTAATTAACAGGTGAGAATCTTGCCCCAGGCTTGTGGGATCGCTGACGACATGCCATATGCGTTTTAAAACAAACACGCATACATTTACTTGCTGTGAAGATAAACACATACCCACTTGTTAATTAAGCAATGACATGGACACACACATGCGCCTTAAGTCTTTACCACATGGTTTTGCTCACATGACGCTCGGGATCGCTTGGGACCTATTTATGGTAACGTGAGATAGGCCAGCTTTGAGAAACTAGCGAGGTAGTAAATCTATAACTTGGGGGAGAGGCCGGGTTTTGAGGAATCTACTACTGCATTAAACTAATTTACATAAAAACCTTGGAAATAAATGTCTTTTTGTGAATGCATGCAGACCGTGACGTCATGGTGGGAGGTCAAAGCTCCTCTCTTGGTGTTCTGGAAGATGCCCGGACCTGCATTGAGGACTTGACAGGTGAATCGTGATGTATGTTTTATACACATGAATAACAACCTAACAATGTTGTTGATTTGTTCGCATTTGATTGTAGTATCATTTAAGTTTTTTTAAGTTGTTCTCTACCTGAACTACATGCCGGATTGCTTTTTTGTACATGGCCATATATTTTTGCTCACAGGAAATCACACACAAATTGTCCAATACACATGACCATGCACCCACACATGATGTCGATCGGTTCTCGGTTTGGTAGTCTCGGTAAGGTATACTTTTTTTTGTTAATTTACATATGTCAAGAATGGCACACACATACGCTTAGCAGAATGTGGGTTTATTACCAGGGGCGTGTTTGGCATGTTCCCAAGTCCGATAATATCTTCTTGTCTTCCTTTGTATGCATGCAGGCCCTGACCTAGAGGTAGAAGGAGAAGGTATACCGGGAAGACACCGCCACACCTGACGTGGGACGAACGAGCGCGACCTGTGGGACATCCTCCTGTGGCTCAAGTGCTGAAGAAGAGTTGCTCGCGGTTGTGTTAACCCATTCCCGATACCGATACAGATGTCCAGCACTAAAGGGCCTCTATGGAGCTTTTATTGAGAAAAACGTGGCAACTTGCACAGCGATGGAGTGTAGGGTAGAGGGTTGTAGACCCGCCCTGCGCACGCCTATGAGGGTGCTCCGGTATGTAGTGTGCATCCTTTGTGTGTGTTATCATTAGTTGGCCTACTCACTACCAAGTGGGAGTGTAATTGTTCGTGGTGGGAGTCCTGCCTTGGATGCCGTCCGCCCCGGCAAGCCGCCCTCCAGGCAGTCAGGGGAACCACCATTGGGGGGAGGTGGCTCAATTGATGGAGGTGGTAAGCCCCTGCACCGATTGGCTAGTCGGTCGAATCCCACCAGATGACGTAACTCTCACTGCGTAATGGGAAGCTAATTGGTGGTGGCATAGTCATGGGATGCGTAGGTCTACTTCATGATTACCCGCTATCTTACTTTGTTTTTATCGTGGTCCTCTCTACTGCTGCAAGGGGCTCCCTACCTGTTGGGGGCGGGGGGGGCGGGTTATCTTTGTTAGTTACGCCGTCTCTCAGTGGCGTTACGTCCGTTCGATATGGACTTGCCTACAGAGGGTGGTACTGACGTGTTGATCGGGAGTTCCGGTTGAGCCTGTGATACATTATTTTTCAATTTGCGTTTCAATTTGCGGTGGTTGATCAAGCATGACTATATGGTTGTCTCCTTGATATGCTGTATAGTTTTCGGAAGACACCGACGCACGGCTGACACGCATGGTTGACACTATACGTACCAACTTGATTATTTGGGTGGTTATGCCCTTTAATTAATTAATGCCCTTTCATACGGCTTCACGATGCATGGCTTTACATTTCCCTTCCTTATTTAAGTGAATGACATGGGGAGACATGCTGTAGGACTTGGCGCACTTTGCCTGAGCAAGGTGTGACAATTGATTCACCGCTATAAATGTGAATGGACCAAGTTCGTCGAAACGGGGAAATAACGTTACTTGATACTAGATTTAGGGAGGTCCTGTGTTCGTAACTTGCTGGTAGCTACTGGGAGTGGTAACTGCCGGCAGTGCCACCCCATGCAAGAACACACAAGCCGGGGACATGCAGTCATCACAAGGAGTGGTGACTGCCGGCAGTGCCACGCCATGCAAGACCCACAAGCCGTCCTTGCGTCAAGGGGACATGCAGTCATCACAAGGAGTGGTAACTGCCGGCAGTGCCACCCCATGCAAGAACACACAAGCCGGGGACATGCAGTCATCACAAGGAGTGGTGACTGCCGGCAGTGCCACGCCATGCAAGACCCCACAAGCCGTCCTTGCGTCAAGGGGACATGGAGTCATCACAAGGAGTGGTAACTGCCGGCAGTGCCACGCCATGCAAGAACACACAAGCCGGGGACATGCAGTCATCACAAGGAGTGGTGACTGCCGGCAGTGCCACGCCATGCAAGACCCCACAAGCCGTCCTTGCGTCAAGGGGACATGGAGTCATCACAAGGAGTGGTGACTGCCGGCAGTGCCACGCCATGCAAGACCCCACAAGCCGTCCTTGCGTCAAGGGGACATGGAGTCATCACAAGGAGTGGTAACTGCCGGCAGTGCCACGCCATGCAAGAACACACAAGCCGGGGACATGCAGTCATCACAAGGAGTGGTAACTGCCGGCAGTGCTACCCCATGCCACAACCAAGCTTCGGCAGACGGCGGGGCAGAAGCCGGTCTACTGAAGGGGCGGACATCTACGATCGCCCACAAGCATCCTGCGGGCGACCACCTGCACGCCCCAGCCCCAACCCAGCCACCCAGCCTAGGTAGATATATACAGTTAGTGGATAGGACTAGAAGCTTCAGTTGACTGGCCACTGTATGCCTTATGTACGTGACGGGCCCAACCCGCCCTTGCAATGCCTAGCAATTTCGAGTTCATGCTTGCCATCAGGAGTTACTCCCTGCTGAGAGGCCATGTGTTACCCTACTTACTAGCTAGCACATACCTCACCCCATATGTCATGCAGGCCTTCTAGGCCCTCTCCTCAAGCCCCCCCCTGGGCCTGTGCTTTGGATTAGGAGGCATGAACCACCAATGGAGGTGCGGTACACCTAGTGCACACAGAGCAGGTGATAGTTGTACATCCTACCACCTGCAGTTTGTGCCCTGATTGTATTACAAACCCATAGATGCCCGCTTTTCTCAGGGTATTGTTACAATGCTCCCCACGGAGAGCTATGATTTTAATTAATTACTTAATTAATGCCCAACCCCACAAGCCATCCATGCAATCATCACAGGGAGTGGGTAACTGCCGGCAGTGCGTGCCCTAACGTCAATTACCACACCCCTCTGCAACTTAGTGCCCAGCCCCTTCTGTAACGTTAGTGCCCAGCGCCCCTCTGCTAACGTTGTTGCCCCCCCTCCTTTGCATAACATTAGTTCCACACCCCTCGTGCTAACGTTTGTAAGTGCCCATCCCCCCGTTGGCAATCGTTAATGCCCACCCCCCCACTAACTTATTCCCACACCCCCTCTGCTAGCGTTAGTGCCCGGCCCCTTTAACTAACGTTAGTGCATACGTGCGCCCCAGTCTGCTAACGCGTAGCGGCCCCCCCCTCTACATATTATTTCCCGCCTCTTGGCTAATAAACTTTAATTCCCACGACCCCCGTTCTGCTATCAGTTAGTGCCCGCTGCCCTTTACTAACCCGTTAGTGCCCCAGGCACCCCTCCGGCTACGTAGTGCCCCCCGCCTCCCTTTGCTAAAACATTAGTTCCACACCCCTCTGCTATCAGTTAGTGCCCGGTTGCCCCTTTTACTAACTTTAGTGCCCAGCCCCCTCTCCGGCTAACGTGTACTGCCCCCCTCCTTTGTCTAATCATTAGTTCCCACAGCCCTCTGCAACGTAAAGTAGCCCCTCCCCCCCCCTGCTATCGGTTAATGCCCACCCCCCTTCACTAACTTTATTCCCACCACCCCCATCTGCTATCGTTTAGTGCCCGTGCCCCTTACTAACGTTAGTGTCCAGACCCCTCTGCTACATCATTACGTGCCCGTGCCCCGCTTTACCTAACGTTAATGACCCGTTCCCCTCTCGCTCAACTGTTTAGTGCCGTCCCCTGTTTACTTACGTCAGTGACCCAGCCCCTCGGCAACGTTTAGTTGCCCCCTCCTGCTTTGCTAACATCTAGATTCCCACACCCCCTCTGCTCATCGTTAGTGCCTTGCCCCCGTGACACGTTAGTGCCCAGCCCCTTCGGCTAACGTTAGTGCCCCCCCCTCCCTTTGCTTAACATTAGTCCCACACCCCTCTGCTAACGTAAGTGCTCCGTCTCCCCCCCTGATATCGTTAATGCCTCTCCATAGGAGCCTTATTCCCACACCCCTCTGTTATCGTTTTGTGCCCGTTGCCCCTTTACTACGTCAGCTGTCGTGAACCCTTCTTTCTAATGTTAGTGCCCGTGCCCCCTGCTAACGTTAGTGCACGTCGTTAGTGCCGGTATCTACTGTCAGTGCCAGCCCCCTTGCTAACGTTAGTGCCTTCTTTTACTAACGTTAGGTGTTGTGTGTCTACGTTATTACCCGAGGCCCCCTACTACTATTCCCTTGCCCGTGCCCCTTTATTATTTTGGCACAGGAACACATTCCAAACTAGTATGTCACCGCAGCGACACGGGACTTCCCACAACCGAGGAACCATTCCCAACAAACCTTCGCCTTTCCCCTAGCGACTCCCTCCTCCTCCCCACAACTTAGCCACGCTGCGTATTTCCCCCCCCCCGAACGTGTTTCCCCACAACTATAGAACACGTTTGTATGTCATCCGCATACGGTCTCTGAAGTAGGAACGTTCGGTTTCCCTCAAAACAGGAACGTGGTTCCCACACCAGAACGTGTTATCCCTGACCCGATGCTGTTGCACGTGTGCCCAAATACTGACATGATGCAATCGACGCCTATCCCACGAACCTGTGAGCGAACGCGTCTCAGCACACCAGGAACGCGATTTCCCACACTAGGAGACACGGATATGCAACACAAGAGAATAAACAGACCTTATCGCTACACCGCACGGACACAACGGACGTAGTGCTTTCCCAAGGAGACACAATCTTCAAACAGTGCATTCTCTCCCGCCAGCACCTAGCGAAACAAGTGTGCCTGACAGATCCAGTGAACGTTGCAGTCCCACAACGGGAACAAGTATCCCTACAACAAGGAACCCATCCGACAACCAGGACGTGTATCCCACAACCAGTCGCGCAGTCGGTCTGAAAATGACTGGCTTCAACGAGCGTCACTTCGTCTCCGGCTGGCAGTGCCGTCATCTGCATACAAAAAAAAGCAAGTGAGCCAGAACTTTACCGCGGGTTGTAGTGCCAATTCCTCGACTGAACCATGGTCGGATTCTCCCGAGTTTGGCCTCGCTGGTTGTCTCTTGTATTGCTCCAGGGC
>RPFO01000080.1:12008801-12137724 GCA_009746045.1 Mesostigma viride | reverse complement strand
ATACACTGCGCACGCAAGGGGCAACTGCACACACAACGTACACACACCATGCACGGACAGGGGCGGCTGCACTCACATGTACATCCACAGCGCACGCACGGGGGGCGGCTGCACACACACGTACATACACCGCGCACGCAAGGGGCGGCTGCACACACAGTACATCCACCGCGCACGCAAGGGGCGTGCACACACACGTACACACCGCGCACGCAAGGGGCGGCTGCACACACATGTACACACACCGCACGCAAGGGCAACTGCCCGCACATGTACATCCACCGCGCACGCAAGGGGCGAGTGCACACACACGTACACACACCGCGCACGCAAGGGGCGGCTGCACACACACGTACACACACCATGCACGCAAGGGCCGGCATGCACACACACGTACATCCACCGCGCACGCAAGGGGCAACTGCACACACATGTACACACACCGCGCACGCTTGGGGCGGCTGCACTCACATGTACACACACCGCGCACGCAAGGGCCGGCTGCACACACACTTACACTCACTATGCACGCATGGGGCGGCTGCACACACACGTACACACACCGCGCACGCAAGGGACGGCTGCACACACACGTACATCCACCGCGCACGCAAGGGGCAACTGCACACACACATTAACACACCATGCACGCAAGGGCGGCTGCACACACATGTACATCCACCGCGCACGCAAGGGGCGACTGACATACACCATGCACGCAAGGACAAGGATGCACACACATGTACATACACCGCGCACGCAAGGGGCGGCTGCACACACACGTACATACACCGCGCACGCAAGGGGCGAGTGCGCACACACGTACATACACCGCGCACGCAAGGGGCGGCTGCACACACACGTACATACACCGCGCACGCAAGGGGCCAGTGCAAGCACATGTACATACACCATGCACGCAAGGGCCGGCATGCACAGAAACGTACATACACCGCGCACGCAAGGGGCTGCTGCACACACACGTACACACACCATGCACGCACGGGGCGGCTGCACACACACGTACATCCACTGCGCACGCACGGGGCGACTGCACACACATGTACATAAACCATGCACGCAAGGGGCGGCTGCACACACATGTACATCCACCGCGCACGCAAGGGGCGAGTGCAAACACACATACACACACAATGCACGCTTGGGGCAACGGCACTCACATGTACATACACCATGCACGCAAGGGGCGGCTGCACACACACGTACACACACCATGCACGCAAGGAGCGACTTCACGCACAGGTACACACACCATGCACGCAAGGTTCGGCTGCACACACATGTACATCCACCGCGCACGCACGGGGCCAGTGCAAGCACATGTACATACACCATGCACGCAAGGGGCGGCTGCACACACATGTACATACACCGCGCACGCAAGGGGCGAGTGCAAACACATGTACATACACCGCGCACGCAAGGGGCAACTGCCCGCACATGTACATCCACCGCGCACGCAAGGGGCGGCTGCACACACATGTACACACACCATGCACGCAAGGACAAGGATGCACACACATGTACACACACCCTGCACGCAAGGGGCGGCTGCACACACACGTACACACACCGCGCACGCAAGGGGCGAGTGCAAACACATGTACATACACCATGCACGCAAGGACAAGGATGCACACACATGTACACACACCATGCACGCAAGGGGCGGCTGCACACACACGTACATACACAATGCACGGTTGGGGCGACGGCACTCACATGTACATACACCATGCACGCAAGGACAAGGATGCACACGCATGTACATACACCGCGCACGCAAGGGGCGGCTGCACACACATGTACATACACCATGCACGCAAGGGGCGGCTGCACACACATGTACATCCACCGCGCACGCAAGGGGCGAGTGCACACACACGTACACACACCGCGCACGCAAGGGGCGGCTGCACACACACGTACACACACCATGCACGCAATTGCCGGCATGCACACACACGTACATCCACCGCGCACGCAAGGGGCAACTGCACACACATGTACACACACCGCGCACGCTTGGGGCGGCTGCACTCACATGTACATACACTGCGCACGCAAGGGGCGGCTGCACACACACGTACACACACCATGCACGCAATTGCTGGCATGCACACACACCCACTGCCCGCACATGTACATCCACCGCGCACGCAAGGGGCGCCTGCACCCACATGTACATACACCATGCACGCAAGGACAAGGATGAACACACACGTACATACACCATGCACGCAAGGGCCGGCATGCACACACACGTACATACACTGCGCAAACAAGGGGCAACTGCACACACACGTACACACCATGCACGGAAGGGACGGCTGCACTTACATGTACATCCACCGCGCAACCACGGGGCGGCTGCACACACACGTACATACACCGCGCACGCAAGGGGCGGCTGCACACACACGTACATACACCGCGCACGCAAGGGGCGGCTGCACACACACGTACACACACCTTGCACGCAATTGCCGGCATGCACACACACGTACATCCACCGCGCACGCAAGGGGCAACTGCCCACACATGTACACACACCGCGCACGCAAGGGCCGGCTGCACACACACGTACATACACCGCGCACGCAAGGGGCAACTGCACACACACGTACACACACCATGCACGCAAGGGCCGGCTGCACTCACATGTACACACACCATGCACGCAAGGGCCGGCTGCACACACACTTACACACACAATGCACGCTTGGGGCAACGGCACTCACATGTACATACACCATGCACGCAAGGGGCGGCTGCACACACATGTACACACACCATGCACGCAAGGAGCGACTTCACGCACAGGTACACACACCATGCACGCAAGGTTCGGCTGCACACACATGTACATCCACCGCGCACGCAAGGGGCGAGTGCAAACACATGTACATACACCGCGCACGCAAGGGCCGGCTGCACTCAATTGTACATACACCGCCCATGCAAGGGGCGGCTGCACACACACGTACACACACCGCGCACGCAAGGGACGGCTGCACACACACGTACATACACCGCGCACGCAAGGGGCGGCTGCACACACACGTACATACACCATGCACGCAAGGGGCGGCTGCACACACACTTACACTCACCATGCACGCAAGGGGCGGCTGCACACACACGTACACACACCGCGCACGCAAGGGACGGCTGCACACACACGTACATACACCGCGCACGCAAGGGGCGGCTGCACTTACATGTACACACACCACGCACGCAAGGGGCGGCTGCACACACACGTACATACACCGCCCACGCAAGGACCGGCTCCACTCACATGTACATCCACCGCGCAACCACGGGGCGGCTGCACACACACGTACATACACCGCGCACGCAAGGGGCGGCTGCACACACACGTACATACACCGCGCACGCAAGGGGCGGCTGCACTCACATGTACGTACACCGCGCACGCAAGGGGCAACTGCCCGCACATGTACATCCACCGCGCACGCAAGGGGCGCCTGCACCCACATGTACCTACACCATGCACACAAGGACAAGGATGAACACACATGTACATACACCGCGCACGCAAGGGGCGGCTGCACACACACGTACACACACCATGCACGCAAGGGCCGGCATGCACACACACGTACATCCACCGCGCACGCAAGGGGCAACTGCACACACATGTACACACACCGCGCACGCTTGGGGCGGCTGCACTCACATGTACACACACCGCGCACGCAAGGGCCGGCTGCAGACACACTTACACTCACCATGCACGCATGGGGCGGCTGCACACACACGTACACACACCGCGCACGCAAGGGACGGCTGCACACACACGTACATACACCGCGCACGCAAGGGGCGGCTGCACACACACGTACATACACCATGCACGCAAGGGGCGGCTGCACACACATGTACATCCACCGCGCACGCAAGGGGCAAGTGCACACACACGTACACACACCGCGCACGCAAGGGGCGGCTGCACACACACGTACACACACCATGCACGCAATTGCCGGCATGCACACACGTACATCCACCGCGCACGCAAGGGGCAACTGCACACACATGTACACACACCGCGCACGCTTGGGGCGGCTGCACTCACATGTACATACACTGCGCACGCAAGGGGCTGCTGCACACACACTTACACTCACCGTGCACGCATGGGGCGGCTGCACACACACGTACACACACCGCGCACGCAAGGGACGGCTGCACACACACGTACATATTACACCGCGCACACAAGGGGCGGCTGCACTCACATGTACATCCACCGCGCAACCACGGGGCGGCTGCACACTCACGTACATACACCGCGCACGCAAGGGGCTGCTGCACACACACTTACACACACAATGCACGCTTGGGGCGACGGCACTCACATGTACATACACCGCGCATGCAAGGGGTGGCTGCACACACACGTACATACACCGCGCACGCAAGGGGCGGCTGCACACACACATACATACACCATGCACGCCAGGGGCGGCTGCACACATACGTACCTACACCGCGCACGCAAGGGGCTGCTGCACACACACTTACACACACCATGCACGCTTGGGGCGGCTGCACACACACGTACCTACACCGCGCACGCAAGGGGCGGCTGCACACACACGTACATACACCGCGCATGCAAGGGGTGGCTGCACACACACGTACATCCACCGCGCACGCAAGGGGCGGCTGCACACACACATACATACACCATGCACGCCAGGGGCGGCTGCACACATACGTACCTACACCGCGCCCGCAAGGGGCGGCTGCACACACACTTACACACACCATGCACGCAAGGGCCGGCATGCACACACACTGGCATACACCGCGCACGCAAGGGGCGGCTGCACACACGTACACACACCATGCACGCTTGGGGCGGCTGCACACACACGTACCTACACCGCGCACGCAAGGGGGGGCTGCACACACACGTACACACACCGCGCACGCAAGGGGCGGCTGCACTCACATGTACACCCACCATGCACGCAAGGGGCGGCTGCACACACACGTACATACACCGCGCACGCAAGGGGCAACTGCCCACACCTGGACATACACTGCGCACGCAAGGGCCGGCTGCATTAACACGTACATACACCGCGCACGCAAGGGGCGGCTGCACACATACGTACCTACACCGCGCACGCAAGGGGCTGCTGCACACACACTTACACACACCATGCACGCAAGGGCCGGCATGCACACACTGTCACTGGCATACACCGCGCACGCAAGGGGCGGCTGCACACACGTACACACACCATGCACGCTTGGGGCGGCTGCACAGACACGTACCTACACCGCGCACGCAAGGGGCAACTGCACACACATGTACACACACCGCGCACGCAAGGGCCGGCTGCACACACACGTACATACACCGCGCACGCAAGGGGCAACTGCCCGCACATGTACATCCACCGCGCACGCAAGGGGCGGCTGCACCCACATGTACATACACCATGCACGCAAGGACAAGGATGAACACACATCTACACACACCATGCACGCAAGGGCCGGCTGCACACACACGTACATACACCATGCACGCAAGGGCCGGCATGCACACACACGTACATACACTGCGCACGCAAGGGGCAACTGCACACACACGTACACACACCATGCACGGAAGGGACGGCTGGACTCACATGTACATCCACCGCGCAACCACGGGGCGGCTGCACACACACGTACATACACCGCGCACGCAAGGGGCGGCTGCACTCACATGTACATACACCGCGCACGCAAGGGGCAACTGCCCGCACATGTACATCCACCGCGCACGCAAGGGGCGGCTGCACACACACGTACATCCACTGCGCACGCACGGGGCGACTGCACACACATGTACATAAACCATGCACGCAAGGGGCAGCTGCACACACATGTACATCCACCGCGCACGCAAGGGGCGAGTGCAAACACATGTACATACACCGCGCACACAAGGGGCAACTGCCCACACATGTACATCCACCGCGCACGGAAGGGCCGGCTGCACTCACACGTACATACACTGCGCATGCAAGGGGCGCCTGCACACACACGTACACACACCATGCACGCAAGGGCCGGCATGCACACACACGTACATACACTGCGCACGCACGGGGCGACTGCCCACACATGTACATCCACCGCGCACGGAAGGGCCGGCTGCACTCACACGTACATACACTGCGCATGCAAGGGGCGCCTGCACACACACGTACACACACCATGCACGCAAGGGCCGGCATGCACACACACGTACATACACTGCGCACGCACGGGGCGACTGCACACACATGTACATACACCATGCACGCAAGGGGCGGCTGCACACACATGTACATACACCGCGCACGCAAGGGGCGAGTGCAAACACATGTACATACACCGCGCACGCAAGGGGCAACTGCCTGCACATGTACATCCACCGCGCACGCAAGGGGCGGCTGCACACACATGTACACACACCATGCACGCAAGGACAAGGATGCACACACATGTACACACACCATGCACGCAAGGGGCGGCTGCACACACACGTACATACACCGCGCACGCAAGGGGCGGCTGCACACACATGTACATACACCATGCACGGAAGGACAAGGATGCACACACATGTACACACACCATGCACGCAAGGGGCGGCTGCACACACACGTACATACACAATGCACGGTTGGGGCGACGGCACTCACATGTACATACACCATGCACGCAAGGACAAGGATGCACACACATGTACATACACCGCGCACGCAAGGGGCGGCTGCACACACACGTACATACACCGCGCACGCAAGGGGCGAGTGCGCACACACGTACATACACCGCGCACGCAAGGGGCGAGTGCGCACACACGTACATCCACCGCGCACGCAAGGGGCGGCTGCACACACACGTACATACACCGCGCACGCAAGGGGAGAGTGCAAACACATGTACATACACCATGCACGCAAGGGGCGGCTGCACACACACGTACATACACAATGCACGGTTGGGGCGACGGCACTCACATGTACATACACCATGCACGCAAGGACAAGGATGCACACACATGTACATACACCGCGCACGCAAGGGGCGGCTGCACACACACGTACATACACCATGCACGCAAGGGGCGGCTGCACACACGTACATCCACCGCGGACGCAAGGGGCGGCTGCACACACACGTACATACACCGCGCACGCAAGGGGCGAGTGCAAACACATGTACATACACCGCGCACGCAAGGGGCGGCTGCACACACACGTACACACACCATGCACGCAAGGGTCGGCATGCACACACACGTACATACACCGCGCACGCAAGGGGCGGCTGCACAGAAACGTACACACACCGCGCACGCAAGGGCCGGCTGCACACACATGTACATACACCTTGCACGTACAACACACAACACACACACACAACAAAAAATTATATACACACACACACGCACACGCACACGCACACGCACACGCACACGCACACGCACACGCACACGCACACGCACACGCACAACACACACAACACACACAACACACACACGCACACGTGAACAACACACACACACAACAATTATAATATTAGTGTAGTATATCAAACAAAATAGTAATAAAGTATTTGCAAGCGTACTTCGTGTGAATTATGTGTAGACGAGAATAGAAGCTAAACAAAACTCTAATGGAGAAAGAGGGATTCGAACCCTTGGGAAAGTTACCCCATACATAGCATTCCACTCGGACATTTCTCCGAAAAAAAGGTCACGTAAGCTTTAAGGGTGGAGAGTTAAGGGTGTAGGTTGTAGGATGTATGGTGTAGGGTGTAGGGTGTCTTGAGCTTTCTTTTTTGAGATCAATGGAGTCCCCTTCCATGATCATGTGCGTGAGCTGGTTATGATTTTCATCTATGGCGTGTGTGGCCACATCGTGTATTTACAACAACTTTCTAGCCATGGATAACTAGGTAACCATAAATTGGTTACCATGATAACTAGGTAAAAACGTGTTGGTTTCAGAATACATGTGATCGCTGCATTGTCATCTACAATGTACAAATCAATTACGGATTTCGGGGCTACGGATTTCGGGGCTAAGTTTTTGTGGGTAGAGATTGGCAAGGGTGTTTTTATCTTGCCACTTGGTCACTTGGTGTGCATTACGTCTGTTCTTGCGTTGGAGTCAAAAAACTGTCCGTGTGTGGTGGTGGACTTTTCCTCACGGGCAGTCGCCATATGTCATACAAGCACTTGTTCGGCGTACCACTAGCTCATGTATGTCACCATTGTAATTTTGCGTTGTAACAGCATTTCTCGGAGCCAACGGCCGTTGGACTCAAAAAACTGACCGTGTGTGGTGGTGGACTTTTCCTCACGGGCAGTCGCCATATGTCATACAAGCACTTGTTCGGCGTACCACTAGCTCGTGGATGTCACCATTGTAATTTTGAGTTGTAACAGCATTTCTCGGAGCCAACGGCCGTTGGACTCCGAAAAACTGATAGCCTTGTCTGAAGGTGTGTGCGTGAGATGGCACATGTGCATCGTCGGGGGGAGTTTTCTCAAGAGCCACATGTGGTAGTGTAAGGTGGGCATGCTTAGTGCGTACGGGTGGGAGGGACAAGAGGTGCAGAAGTTGACGGCTTTTGACCTTGGGAAATGACAAGGCACACATAAGACAACAAAGTGATAATTTTAATGTCTTTACGGGTGTACTGTCAATTTCTCCGAGCCAACGGCCGTTGGACTCTCGAAACTCTCATAACCCTGTCTACAATGTGTGTGCGTGCGATGGCACTTGTGCCATGTGCCGGGGGGGGGTGAGAAATCTGTCGTTCATTAATTTGTGCCTCGTCGGGGTGGGCATGCATGAATTTGTGCCTCGTCGGGGTGGACATGCATGAAAGCATTTTCATTGGTACTCGGGGTTTAATATTTTTGTCTTGCTGTTGAAACGTCGACGTGCTCTTCTCCTGCTCTTTTTTTTTCCTACTCAACGGCCGTTGGTGCTTTCAAACTTGCCCAGCGTTATGACTAGGATGCCCTTCTTTACTGCTAGCCACCGCCCCTTGTGTACAATGCTAGAATTAGGCCGGGGTAATGGTCCACCGCGTCCCCAGTGCAAGGTTCGTGAATGCGCTGGTTCGTAAAAAATTCGGCACTTGGAGGGTTCGAACACCTGACCCCACTTTCGTTATTTCAACATGCCCTGAACGAAAAAGCTGCGTAAAGGATACGTTAACCGTCCCCTGTTATTCTTGATTATATTATTGCGATATCATGGACGTACACACGCGGTTGGTGGTCCGTACTTGCCAACTGCACTTGCAAACTGACTGACTGACTGCCTCCGTTACGCACTTGCGTGTGTTTCCGTACTTGCCAACTGAACTTGCAAACTGACTGAATGACTGCCTCCGTTACGACTAACAAGTGAACGACGAGTGAGCTACTAAAGTTTTGTTCAGTTCATTGTGTCTCTATGTACATAGCCGTTTATTCAAAACCGTTGCGTGGATACCTTGATTCTGGGTTCGCTGATACTTGTTTCCCATTTTAAATCTCCCGTCCATAATTGGATACATGTAATGTAGGAGGATACCCACTTGCCCGAAATCCGCGTAACGGGTGATTAGTACTGCTGTAAGCGGAACCACAGACAAATCTGTCTAACGGGCTAACATTATTGTCCTTCATGTACTGGTTTTTGCACGCAGGACGCCATTCGCAACACCGCCTGACGGAGTCGGATGGACCGGACGTGCGTGAGGCTGCTGTTCACAGTCGTGAAGTTGGCAGACATTAATATCAACACGGTCACGAGAATTCGTCCAGAGAATAATTGATGCTTGTGACGTGCTCGACGGCTGCGATGACCGAGATGATGCGTGTAGTGCACAGCGTCCGAGACGTCGCGACACCCGTGGCTGTCCTGTTGATGCGAACGCACGGTGACGAGACGGAGCCCATTATATAGGTGGATTACAAGTTAGAACGGCCCTCGCGGTTGCACTGTTTAATCGCGAACGTGGATTTTGCGGAGCCGACGGCCGTTGGGGATTGGAAATCTGATGATATCGGGGCTGCGCACGACATCGAGGAACTGGGGATCGACGTAGGTCTACAGGCTCACTTGTCCGTCAACATGTATGGCCTCGCTTGACTGTCATCATCTTGACATGTACATAACTAGTTCATATACCATGCATTTGACACTGCCTGCACGTGGATTTTCCAGACATACATTGAGGGTAATTATAACTCGAAAGCACTACGTACGATTGAGACGTCCGGTCGTAGAGCAGATGCACTGGAGCTTTCTGATCTTCCAATTGATGGGTCTGTAATTATGTAAGATATTCAGATATCGCGATGACTCGAGCATCGATGCATGGAATGTAATAATGTATTTCATTCAATTATACATCCAATTTAACTCCGCAATTGAGGGGCACACATGTCCATCAGCCCGAGACAACATTTCCCAAGTAATTTTCGATTAGTGATTTAGTGTGGGCCTTCCCTGGTGAAGTCCTGGGCGTCGCAGCGCAGGTACTGAGCTGCACATGATGACTGCCTTCAAGTACGCCTCCGGCTCTTGAAGCAGCCATTCCCAGTTGGGCTTGGTGACCTTGTCGCCAGGAGTAGGCAGAAAAAGTTCGTCATGGCGGCCCATGCAGGAACTTGATAACATCGTCACATTGTTGCTTCGTGAGTGTAAAGATTTCCAAGATGCAAAAATCCCGCTGGCCGGCGCCAAAGCCGCGGACATCCCATTTGGTATGGGAAGTTCGGGTTTTCTTGGGAATGGGCGACGAATTTGGTGTAGAGCATTGCGTCGAGGGAGGCAGACCGGGGGGGAGAGCTGGGATCAGCGCGAGAGGGTTGGCGTCCGCAGGACTAGATGTCGGACGAGCTGCTGTCGACAGCAGCTCGATGTTTGTTTGTTGAGGTTGAGAGTGTTTTGGTGGCATTGGCAAAATACTTCGTTACAGCCGTAACCGATTATACTAGCAGATGCGTCTTGAAAAGACGCATCTGATGCAAGTAGTCCGACTAAATTTGGGGCTCAGACGTGAAAGTTCTGAGCTCTGCTGTCAGCCATGTCCGCTCGTGCAGCAACGCCGCGCAGCAACGCTCGTTCGCAGCAACGCCGCGATCAGTGGCCCGACTACATCCGCCACAAGACCAACCCCGAGAAGCCCCAAGTGTACTGGCGGGGCGGGGACCTCTATGTCAACAAGAAACTGTGGAAGCCCCCCCGGGCTTCCCCGGGATAGAGCACTCCAGCTAGTTGTCTAGATGGGGGCAATCGATGATGGGATAGCTTAGGCATTACAGCACTTGAAACGATATTAGCGCACAGCGTTATAGTACCTTCAATTAGCTCTGGCACCTTGTGGCCATCAGCTTGCGCCTTAATTAGCCGACGTCTTGAGCCCACCTCACATTTGTAGCATAAGCTATGCGTCAGCCTACCTATGGTATTGCACTGGTTGTATTGCACCCACAGTGTCGCGCCCCGGCACCATGCCGTGGAGAGAGCGCTCTGTGGCCTGCCCACCTGCGGCAGTGAGAGAAGCTAGGGCGCCCTCCCTCCTTCTCACTGTGTATATAGGGTTGAAGGTTCCTTTACTCTGTATTGGCACCCACGTGACGCAGTCACGTGCTTATTAATTAATTAATTAATGTCCGCTCGTGGCTCGTTCGTTTGCCTAGCTTTGCGCGAAACTTTAAATTGGAAATACAATGCCATATTTTAGGCAAGGGTCCACACTCCACTCGGTATTACTGATTACCTGCAAGCACAGGCATTTCATTGCAATTTACCAGTGGCCGGGTAACAAGCGCGTGCGCAACATGATGCGCAGTGAAATGCAAGTGGGACGACATAATAAACCTCATCAATATCTGGCAAATATCAATGGAAACCAAGCAGCTGTGCATCAAAGCAGAGCCTGGGGAGGCACCAGCCCAAGGGCAAGAGAGTCCTTTCAATCACAATCTGGCGCAGTCTATTTAGCTATAGTTTCGCTACCAACCTCGGTCACCGGAGCTATCCTGCCTGGAACAACACTGCGGAAGTCAACGACTCCTCCGGCTGGACACTGGTCAAGCCCAACACCACATACCGAAGTAATGCAAACGACCAATGCATGCCTTCGCCTCAGGCATGCAATCCCACAGTAGGCCAGTTCCTTGATTCTATGCCCTGGCAGCTGATTTTGAGATACGCCATGCCTCAACATTCCAGGACTCGTGGCCATGCCACTGGAAAAGCGAGGTAGCTGCCACGTCAGGAAACCTATACCAGGTTGGCATCCCGCCTACCTCCCTGCCCACTGCCCACAGACGCGTAAACCCAGGGGTAGCCTGGATCTGTCCAGACTGAGCCTGGCACGAGTACTGTGGCAAGCCAACAATATGGGCAGCAGCTCGGCGTGTTGAGTGCTCCGTGTGCCAAGACGATTGCATCGCCAGGGACGTTACTTTAAGTATGAACCAGTGAATGCACGCATTCACCCCTGCAGCACCCGCCCCTGTGTATATTCAATGCCACCCTCCATCCATGTCTATTGGATGTCATCGCACACCGATGACTAGTTGCATGCCATCCTTGCCCCTCGGTTTTTTAAATGTCGTCGCCCAGCGCGTCGAAGTCGATGAGCTTCTTGTGGCCCTTGATCTTGACCGCCACAAAGTAGGCCACGGTCGCCAGGACCACCTCGACCACGCTGATGATGACGGTAGTCCAGTTGGACATGAGCACAATGAAAAACATGATCGCGATGGGGACAATGCAGAAGGGCCAGATGCCGTACTTGCCCAGCGGGATGCGGTAGGGCCGCTTGCGGTCGGGCTCGAGCACGCGCAGCTTGAGGCAGGCGGCGAAGCAGAAGAGGAGCGTGACGCAGTAGATGAGCATCTCGGCCTCGGCGAGCGCCTCAAAGGGCAACGCGGTGAAGGCGCCCATGACCACCACGTTGAGTAGCATGGCGTAGGTGGGCACCCCTGTGCTCTCGTTCACGGTGGCAAAGATGCCGGGCAGGGAGCCCACCTAGGGGGGGGGGAGAGGAGGCGCAGGGGGAGAGGGGGGAGGAGGCGCAGGCACATGGAGGAAGAGAGAAACATGGGCACGGAGACATGGGGGCGTATGCACAGGCTCGATGATATACACGAGCAGACGAACACTCGCGTGCAGACACAGCAGCAAGCATGCGCACGCACCTACATGCCCGCTCTCACAAACAAGACCCACACACCGACACACAGGAGACGCATGCCCACACATGCACATAGACACACACGCAAGGCGCAACGCGGACACAGAATGTACCGGCTTCTGTAACCCCGGTGAGAGCGTGATAGTGTACCGGCTTCTGTGACCCCTGTGAGAGCGTGATCATGTATCAGCTTCTGTGACCCCCGTTTGCGCGTACTCAGCTGCTAGCGTCTGGCAGCGGTGATGACCGCCTTGCAGGCAGATGTGATATTTATTCCGACAGCGATGCAAGGACAGCAGCACAAGATGGACACGAAAACGGGCCGTCATACGATACTGGCAGAGGATACTGGCATACGATACTGGCCGTCCCACCGTACGGGATTCCTACGATAAGTGGAATGCGCCTGCGACGCTACAAAACGTGCGTACACGGTCCGTGTGCTGGCACGGGCATGCCGACAAAAGGGGGCCAGGAGTGGCAGGCAGGGATCCGGCAAGGTTGCAGTGACACGTCAAAGGCAACGACATGACACACGCAGCACCCAGGCCCCACGGGCACCATGCGCAGCACCCAGGCCCCACTGGCAACATGCGCAGCAACCAGGCCCCACTGCCGGCGGATATTTGAACGACATGTCCATCCATGCATGCTTGTAGAGTACACATCCTGGGAGGAGACTGAACAGGGCAGGTTTAATAAGTAATTAAACACGTGAACCAACGAAGTCAATGCGGACAGAAGTAAGCAGAAAGATGCGTGTGGGAGCAGAAAACACGCATCGAGCAGCAAAGGCGAGCAGCCAAGGCGTATAGATTTCCTTGATGTGGCGGAGCTCCTCCTCACCTTGCCCATGCCGTACACGATATGCGATGCCATCATGAGCAGCGCGCACAGCTCGCCCGCCGCGCCCACGGCCGCACCCAGCGCAAACAGGTCAGCCAGCTTGAGACCGCCGATGATGTGCGCGACCTGGGGACGCGTGCATGTATGTGTGCAGGTGCAAGCATGAGCAATCGCATGAACCAAGAGTCACCGCATGCCGATGATGTGCGCGACCCAGTGACGTGTGCCAGCGGAGCAGGAGCGTGTGCAGGCGCCAGAACAAGCAAAGAGAGCAATGTGCAGGTGCCAGAATGAGCAAAGAGAGCAATGTGCGGGCGCCAGAATGAGCAAAGAGAGAAATGTGGAGCCCAAAGAAGCCCAGAGAAGCACGCGTGCATGTTGCTGCGCCCATCTTCTGGTTGCGGAGCATTGACTTTGGTGAGCATAATGTCGCTAACCATTGACGTCAAGCCATGGCGAGCATGATTGGTTGCACGCAGCAGCACCCAGGGGTGGCATTCGCATTCGTGGCATGACCACACGATAAGCGCCAGCCACCTGCGTCGAGGAGCCATGCTGCCACTTGGCCACCACCCACCCACCTGCATGAACGATCCATCGTGCCAGGTGGACGCCGAGAGCACGCTGACGCCCACGATGACGGAGAAGACGACCTCGGCGAAGATGATGGTGATGGAGAGCATGAGCGCAGCCGGCACGTTGCGCGCGGGGTTGTGCACCTCACCCGCGTAGCTGCCCATGCCCTCCATGCCCGCCCAGTTCCAGAGCAGCAGCGGGAAGAAGCCGCGCATGTCAAAGTGGGCCGGCCGCTCCAGCGACTGGTGTAGGGGGGTGATTGTTTGTTTGTTTCGTTTGTTGTATTTGGTGGGCCGGTGTGTGTGTGTGTGTGTGTGTGTGTGTGTGTGTGTGTGGGTTGGAGGGCGAATGCGTAGATGGGCGTGTGTATAAGTGTCAGGGTTGGTGGTGCGGAGGTGGGGAGGTGTGGATGGGCAAAGGGAGGCAGCAGGAGAGGGGGTGGGGGTGGGGGTGGGGGGTGGGGGTGGGGGGAGGCATGTGCCGCATCGTACGACGGAGGAAGCCATACGTGGGGCAGGGCAAGGGCATCCGATGAAGCCGCTAGAGATGATAAGCAACATGAAGAACTAGAAGAAGGGGCTAGGCGTGAAGGGCAACAATGCAGGGCGATAAGAACAGATAAACCGCTGACCAGCCAAACAAGCTGTGGGGTGCAACGATGGTGTGCTCAGGGCAACTGCAAATTCAAGCCAGCGGTGGCCGGCACAGCCTGTTCGATAGCCACAAGAGCCACAAAGATGAAAAATGTAATGGTCATGGGCACGCCTAGAACAGAAGTGTAACGGCACGATGTGGCCTGGTGCTGGATGGGGAGGGGGATGGGGATGACGATGGAGTGGGGCTGGGGGCAGGGTAAGGTGGTGAACATACCCACAACAGTGATGGCGACGATAGTGGCGATGACAATTGCGACGATGATGGCGATGTAGCACAGTAAAACCAAGTCAAATCGTGGTGGCAAGTGACAGCATGGGCACCGCAGCAACGGATCCCCATGGCCACACACGGGGGCTCCGGATACCTGAGTTCCGTTACGCCCGTTCTTCGCTCACCCTCACCCTGTGCAGGCCCACCACTAGCACAGCGAGCATGCTAGAGCCAGGCAGATGCGGCGGTTCCTCACAGCCTGACCCCTCCTGCACGCCTGCAACCAGCCAGCCCGTTCTTTCTTTTTGTTTTCCTCCTCACCTTCTCCAGGTCCACGTGCGGCAGCCCCACGAGGATGAGCACGACAAAGGGCACGGTGGCGACGGTCGAGATGAGCATGGAGAACTTGCCGACGACGTCCGAGCCGAAGATGTTGATGAGCGCGATCACGGCCATGATGCCCACGCCGACGGTCACGCGCGTGTGGAAGCTCATCTCGAATCCGACCAGCTTCTCGACATAGTCCAGGAACAGCACAGGCATGGTGGCCCCATTGAGCACGTTCACAAACAGGACCATGAAGCTGTTCTGGAACGACCAGAAGGGGCCGAACGTGCGGTCTACCCACAGGATCTGGCCGCCGTTCTCGGGCATCATGCAGGACATCTCGGCGGTCATGAGCGCGGTCGGGACGCACCACAGCACGCCGAGCACGAGCATGCCGAGCAGGGTGTAGTAGGGCCCGCCCATGCCCACGCAGTCCTCGAGCCCGTACACCGCGGACACGCAGGTGATGGCCACCAGCTTGAACAGGGTCAACTTGCGGTGGGAGCCGCCAGAGGGGGAGCGGGGGGAGCTGCCGCCACTGCCACTCCCACTCTCATCGCTGTCATCGCGCGTGCGGTGGTGGAGGCCGTGACTGCTCCCACCCTTCGCGCCAGGCTTGTCGGACAGTACCTCGACAGTGGCCAGGGATGGGGCGGTGGAGGAGGGCAGCATCACGCCCAGCGCATTGCCGGTGCCCAGCAGGGGGGCCTTGTCCTCAGGGGAACGGGTGGACACCATCGTAGGGTTTGGGGTTGGTCTAAATATAGCCTAGTGCGGGATGACTAGGAGGGCTACTGCCGAACGAGGCCCTCAGTGGATGCAGGAAGAGACGGGATGACTAAATATCCCCTCTACTGGCGACTGCGTGGCCTCCAGGAAACAAGGGCGAAAAGCTTATTTTGCCTGCTGCCTGACGCTGACCTGTGGTGTCACTTGACGTGGAAACTGCAGGATGGCTTAGCAGGCGAGTAAATGGAGAGAAGAAGTGGGGATCAGTTTGGCAAACTGCCTGCCTCCAGAGGTGACTATGAAAAAAGACTGGCGCAACACCGGAATGTAATTGGCAGCAATGACAGACGAGCGTGCTTGGAGACGAATTCTTGCGTGCTGGCAGCTGTCACTGCAAGACAGCAGATTCCTCCTGCTGACGTCACTTGTGGAATGCTTTCCCTTTGGAGAAAGGGAGAGGTGATGGTGGCTCCCCTGGTACCAAACTGTAGCATTATGCGCCCGCCGATCAGATGGAGACACAGACCTGGCGAGGAGTTGGAATTCGGGTAAAGAAAATGCAGGTAAAGAACACGGGTTATGTTGTGCAAAGATATGCGTTCATACATACATGTACTGCGACGAGGCGCGACCACTTCCATGTACGTATGGCAAAATACTTGACAACAAAATGCCAAGTTTGCACGCCATAATGCGCTGCCGGTTTGCGACTTAATGGCTGAAGGGACCGAACTGGCTGCACGCAACCCATCCTGGCAGTCGTAATGTCAGAAAAAAATGCTGAAATACAACTGATGCCAGGCCGGTGAGTATACGGCTCCAGGCGACGCTGATACGGACACTCGGACGAATAACAATCAAGAGCCAGCTATCCGCATGTCCTAAAAAAAGAAATGCAGGCAATCAATGTGGACAGCTTCGATTATTACCAATGCCGCACGCTCCAGGGACTCCCATTACTAGGACATTAGCCACATTTGCAGCCCTCCTGCCAAGAACACGTACTTTTACAAGCCAAGCGTCCGTGCACTGACCTTGCACGCCGCAATCGTGAGTGTGGCGTAAGAATGCCGACGTATTTCAAAGACACTGGGCTTTTCGTCGAAAGTTACGCATACAGGACATAAAACGGTCAATCGCCTAATCGGAGCCGTAAAGAACAGCGTCCCGGGTAGACTTTTCCAAATGCCTACAATTGCGTGAAATGCAGCCGGCACGCGTGACTGTGGTCTGTGTTCTGCAACGTCCGCTCAAAAGTAGAGGCCAGCAATGGCTGCGCCTCCTAGGTGGCACTAGACGACTAGGTAGATGAGTAGGCAACTATGGCAGGAAAGCGAGGCAAGTTGGCGTTGGACAACCGTCTTATTCGAATGTCCTATTGGTCCCTATTCGTTTCATGCCCAACGTGCGACTGGGCTGCCACTTCGCCGTTGTCAGTCAGTCAGTTTATTCTATATTCCCAGTATATCCGAGGCTCCGAGCGTTATGGACAGGTTCTCGAGTTCGCTCCAAGAACGTCCGTTTTTGCAAAATTGTACGGCAGTCACGCAACTAGCGCAGAATAGTAGGGAATGCAAGCTGGACCGCTCGTGGTGTCCGTCGTGATGTCCGGCGTTCAGATCCACTCGGCACAGCTCGGCACGTACGACTTCCCGGATGTTCGTACCCCCCAGTACAGTTGTCAGCCTCAGATTGCGGTATCGCATTAACGGCTTCGTCGGCTGCATGCTCGGTTGGCCTTGCAGCCTCCATAACCCGACATTGTAAAACGTTGCCGCTTTCAGGACGCAATCAAAAACTGGAAGGTCTCACCTGCCATCGCCAAACGCCTTTCAAATCAAGCAACCCGTTGTATATAATTAACTAACATAAACTTTATAAGTACTTAGCCATGAATAAATTTAATTCGAAGCGTAGAAACAAGAATCAGGAGGTCAAGAAGGCCAGGGCTGAGCGGAGGAAGGCGGAGGGCCGGCCGCAGCGGCAAGACACGTCGAAGGTAGCTGCGATTGCAAGAACAGGAAAGGGTCGCAAGAAGCTGGAGAAGAAATGGAGAAAAGTACGTCGGTGATGATTCTGGCCACGAGAATGAATAAAGTTTCCATTAAACCGATGCCACGCCAAATGTCCGCCCCAACCGCATCGCGCTTGTGTTTGGGTTGGTACTGAGGCGTTCTAGTATCCAAAGCTATTGTTTCCGAAAATGACTCTGAAATGATGTGCACAAAGTTGTCGAACATTCCTTGTTTGCTTATCGTCCCAACAGGAGCAGCGCGAGGCGCTGGTGGCTGGTAAGATTTCGTTGGAGGACGTGGCCACGTTCTGCAACCCCACGGAAGGTGAGGCCGAGTTCTCTCATCAAGGAGGATTTACTATCGTTATCCATAAAGCCTTAATGTATTATTAGATACGCGCGCTGGTTTATGCACTCGATCCCGCCGGACAGGGGAGTACCCGGCGCCCGCCGCCGCGCTGGCGACGTGACGGGTGAAGGGGTAGCCTGCGGGTGCTTGCATGAGCGGACGCCGCAGCGTTACCCGGCTGAAGCCAGAGAAAGCTGCGCGTAGCCTGCACATCTATCCTGGTGGTCCCCCCCCCCCTCTTCTCTTTTCTGGCCCAATCGACCCGCCTCTTACCGTTCCTTGTCTTCCGCCGGTCCCCTTTCTTGCCCTCCCAACCCTCTTTTTTCTCCCTTCTTCCCCCCTTGCTCTTCCCCTCCCCCCGCCTTCCTCCTACCCCATCCTTGCTACTTCCCTCCCTCGCCTTTCTCCCCTTCCCCCCCCCCGCTGCCCCCCCCTCCTTCCTGCCAGACACGGGCGCGGGCGTGGCCAAGGCAGTGGCCTCCGCCTCTAAGCCGCGCTCATCCCCAAGGAAGCGTGGGTTTCACGTGGGCAAACGCGTGCGCGCCGCCATCGGGCAAGCGCGGTCAGGGGGTGCCGCTGCTGAGGGTGCTGCGGGCAAGAGGGCGACCGCGGCCGCTGGTGGGTGCCAAATATAGATGATCCATGAAAACATACAGTGGTATGTTTCTACTTAGGTGAGCATTTTGTTTCCATGTGCCGCACTGGGGGGGTTGCGTAGGGGGGGCTGTGCAGGGGGGGTTGATTCAGCTGGGCTCTGGCTGGACCCACGGGTTTGCGAGGCAGCGTCCGCAACGGGTCGATTTACGTGGCCTGCATCCGGCATCCTGGCCGCAACCGCGCATCCTGGCCGCAACCGCGTGCGACCCTCTCTGCTTGTGCGCAACCGCGTGCGACCCTCTCTGCTTGTGCGCAACTGCGTGCGACCCTCTCTGCTTGTCGTCAGCAGCTTCCAGATGAGCATGCGCGTGAGCATGAGCGCTGCGTTCCAGCGGCATGCGCGGCGCGGTGAGGGAAACGGTTTTGCATCTAGCGGCGGCTGCAAGGGGCACCCAGGTCGGGCCCAAGCGTGACCAAGTAGGGCTTGCAAAGTGGCGGATTCCCACAGTGTAGCGGGTGGAGGGAGTAGAAGCAGTGAAGGGGAGTAGAAGCAGTGAAGGGGAGTACAAGCAGTGAAGGGGAGTACCAGCAGTGAAGGGGAGTAGAAGCAGTGAAGGGGAGTACAAGCAGTGAAGGGGAGGGTGGGAGGGTAGTAAAGGGAGCAGTCAGCCACTCGCGTCGCGACACCCAACTGTGCATGCCCCCAACTGTGCATGCCCCCAACTGTGCATGCACCCAACTGTACATGCACCCAACTGTACACACACCGAACTCCCCGTACACCCAAAAAGTGGCTGATTATGCAAACAAAGCACCGAGACGCGCGCAGGTTCTCTCTGGTTCTGGCGACGATTTGTGCAGGATGTTTCTTCTGGGGATGTCACCGTGTGGCAGAACCATAACACCGCGCCTGCGGGGGGGGGGGGCGTGCCTTGTTGTCTGTGTGCTTGGGTGCGGTGATCATGCCGCGCATCATTCCACACGCCCGCCCGCCCACCCACGCGCCCACGTGCATCCTTGGTTTCGCGCGGCTAACCACTCTTCACTCTCCTCCGCCATTGTCTCGCATGCGTGGCCGTGTGCCCTGTACGCTTGCGCAGGCGTGGCTGCGGAGTCCATGCAGGAATAGAGCGCGAGCGTGCGGGACCCCGCCATGCCATGACCAGGCGATGCAAGATTTGAGGGGCGTGCTACAGTGATAAGAGGCGCGTGTGAGAGTGATATGCATGCGACCCTTGGGGCGCTTGACGGGACGAGGCATGACCCGGAATACGTTGCATTCAACGATAAGACGCATGCGCGGATCTGGGGCAGGGAACAACGTTGTGCTTGCGAGATCGAGCGGCATGCAAGCACAAGGCCAAGGAATGAGTGAGACAGATGCAGCGGGCGCCCAAGGTGACCCGTCCAAGAAAGTCATTCGGGTCTTGGGTTCGACGCCATGACGCCATGAGGCCATGACACCATGCCGCGGTGAGGGGATACCCTGGTAGTGCCTTACCCAAGCCCCCACGCTGGCTGATGGTGCATTCCTGGGATGTGCGCTGCCATGTGGACGTGTGGGCGCGCCTCATGGGCAGGCGAGGGATCGTGAGGGTCTGTGCTTGAAGGTGCATCGTGATGGGAACCAGGGAGAGGAGCTCGGTGGTTTTTCCCTTGCGCACAAGCACCGCGTGGCTGATGCGTCGAGGATGAGAAAGCCTGGTGTTTGTTGACCAGGCCAGCGCCGCAGGACCTTGTGAGTGCTGTTTCGAGGGAGAAGAAGACCCCTTAGACGGAGAAGAAGATGAGGAGCCCGCAGACCATGTTGCCATGCCGGTTGTGTGCACCAACGGCTTCATGGCACGACAGCTGTTTCAGCCGGGGGGGGGGGCATGGTGCGCGCACCTGCAGTTGGTCTCTGGACCATCTACCACGGCCTGCCCCTTGGCGTGCTGTGCAAGCGCTCGCGTACCATGCCATTGGGTGGCTGGACGCAACTTGGGGTGTGAAGGAGGAAGTTCCGTATTCTATTTATGTGCATTCCAAGGCCAGGTAGTGATAGGGGCAGGCTGGAATAAGAGGGCAGGTCGGGTCGGAAAGGCTTGCGGGGCACCCTGCCCCAGTCCCCCCCAAGTCAGCGAGGTGGCACCTGCTCCGATGGGCCCACTGGGCAACCCCTATCAATGGGAGGGGGAAGCCCGCGGTGGTGTGCTGGATTGGCCGCACCCTGGGTGGTGGTGGGACATGCCCCTGCAGTAAGGCAGGTCAGGCGCCTTTCATCGGACTCGAGAGCTTGGGTATGAGAAGGTGATATGACTGGCTGAGCAAGCGGAGAAGATGTAAGGGCGTACGCTTTGTTTCGGCAAGTGTGGCTGACCGGTCGGTCACAGGGCGCTGTACAGTAGCGCGTCCGCTCTTTTGAAGAATATGTCAGATACCTGTCAGAAGCAGGGAGTGCGAGTATGGGAAGCAGATCCTCCTGTGACGCTGCAGCCGGTTTCATGCAATAGGTCCCCCATTGGCTAGACGCCCAACAAAAATACGCTGGTTGTTAAAGATTTTCTGGAGCTCGGCCACCTATGTTGCGCCAGAAAAACATGTGTCCAAGGGCGACCTACAGCTAGTGTCGGCATGTGGCTTTCATACAAAGTCTTGTTTCTGTGCTCGGGCTGCTGATTGCTGCGCTAGTTTGCGGGAGAATGAGCTCCCCACAACCTGTTCACGCATCTATTTGAACACTTGGGGAGCCGGCCGCTGACTGGGCAGTTCCCTTGTCAGCATCACTGATGCGCTGGAGATGTTTTTCGAGCCTGTACATCTTTTGTCTCCAAACTCATCTGTCTGATTGTTAGTTATTCCCTAAACCAATCCATCATATTAATTAATTGATTGGGCTCCCGGCCAGTTAGGCTCGAAACACACGCCCTGATCAAGCAAGCTGTTTCCGGCCCCACCGTCTAGGTCATCTAGTCGCTCTACACGTAAGCTAGCCAGCCATAATTTCAATGCGCAAGGCTACACATTTCCATCTCCATTCATATTCATCATCCTGAACGACTCGAAAACGCGGACAAGATATAACGGCAGGCTCGAGCTACCATGGTCCGGATTCTCTCGATTTCTGGCCTGCGCTGGTTGTCTCCTTGATATTAATTGATTAATTAAACTCGTGCTCCCGTTGGGGAGTCGCGGAGTAATAACCCCGGGGGATGGATGGGTGGTGCACACATTCCTACTGGCCTCTATTCTATCTTATGGGGCCGGACCCTAGCGGCCTCGCTTGGCATGCAATCCACCATGTGAACACCCGAAAGGAAATTGCCGAAACCTATCGATCAATCTCCATGCCTGACATATTGGAGTATTCGCCGCTAGCTCTGATTATCCACATTATCGAAGCGAGATATGCGCTGGTTGTCTCCTTGATATACTTTGTGGAAGGTCCAGCAAATCAGAGGTCGCCCCTGGCTCATCAAAAGCTAAGACCAGAATTCCGCGGAAAAAAAAATCTTGCTTAAGATTTTCGACCAAAAAACCAAAGCTCTCTACAATTTATACATAATTTCCCTCCTTTGCACATCAGAACTTTGTTCGTGATGTCCAGGTTCCATGCTGGAGGAAAATGTACTAGAATCTCAGGGTAGCCCCTCTCGCCTTCCAGACTCTTTAGACAAAAGACCTACGCTCACAACATCCGGCAAGCATGTCCAAGCTTCCTCAGCAAAAATCTTTCTGAAAAAAATGGCTAAATGCCAAGCTTGCGAACTATGCTTTGTGCAACAGTCGCACATGCTGACCCTGCCAGTCATGGCAGGCCGTTCCCGGGCCGACCTCGATACTCGGATCGAGCCTGGCCATGGCATGTACACTGGGTTGTGCCTGTGACAAGGAAGCTACTTCATGTGGCCAGCACGCCGCAGATGAACGCCGCCTCAACGGATGAACGCCGCCTCACTAGGGCTGTCTATCACAGGCGGTGAGTTGTCCCTTGGACGCCCTCCCTCCGCAGCCAACAGAGGATGTTTGGCACTCCTCTCCAATAGCCGCTGCGGGGGTTGTCACCGAGCCGTGGCTCACGGGAGCATGCCGTTGCGCCCACCCACATAGTCCACACCGCGACACTGCAGCAAGGGTGATGGATGGTTGGTTGGTGGGTGGGTGGGTGGGTGGGTGGGTGGGTGGGTGGGTGGGTGGGTGGGTGGGTGGGTGGGTGGGTGGGTGGGTGGGTGGGTGGGTGGGTGGGTGGGTGGGTGGGTGGGTGGGTGGATGAGAGTAGCTCCCCGAGACGAGGACACCATAGCGGGTGCGAAGCATGGGCATCCATGAAACCAATACACGGGCTGATTCCCCTGGCATGCGTGAAAGCAGACACATGCTAGTCAGTGGCACAAATTCGTAGCGAAGTTTG
Organism: Mesostigma viride; assembly: GCA_009746045.1. Classification (NCBI taxonomy): domain Eukaryota; kingdom Viridiplantae; phylum Streptophyta; class Mesostigmatophyceae; order Mesostigmatales; family Mesostigmataceae; genus Mesostigma; species Mesostigma viride. The sequence continues at coordinate 12,113,778 of RPFO01000080.1, read as the reverse complement.
AAACCAGCATAAAGCAATACTGGCACGCTGACCTTGAGCATTGCAGATCTAAAGCCCGCATCGCTCTCACTCTGTTCTCACTCTCTTTGCGAATGTTGTATCGTTTAAAGCACACGACTAGTGCCAAACCTGGTGCCAGGCTTGCTTTGGTCTCAAAACAATACTAAGGGAGGAATCATGAGCCAGAACGAATCACGAGTGCATAGGCGCGTGTTTCTTTCATGTGAGCGCGTCCATGAGTACCTGTTTACTAAAGATAGATAGCAAGCGGCGATGATGAACGTATAAGTGAACCCATGAACCAAACCACTCATGGTGCGCACCAGCGAATTGAGGCCGTTGACGTAGATGTTGGTGTACAGCTCCGACATGGCTGGCTCGGGCGACGCCTGCCATCCCACGCACACAGACAGAGAGAAATCACAACGGGCACACACACGTGTTGCCAACCACATGAACACCACATGATGACACTAGCGTACGCCTGCAAATACATGTTTAATTACGTGGTCATGGGGCAGGGTAGCATCGACAGAATCATGCGACAGGGGAAAGCAGGCTGGAACTGCTATCGCATCCCCAGACGAAATCAGCACGCTGCCCCCCGCCTTCCCAAAGAACTTTTTCCCACTCTATGCCCACCCTGACCCGCCCGGGCAGACAGGTGGGCCTTCCCTTGGTGACACAACAACACTGTTCCCAAGACTTTAAATCTTGCCGAAAAAGAGACTGGGGGGCAGCCTCCCCTTGGCCGTGCACCAACATGAACAGTTCAAGAAGACCAGGCAGTCAAATGTCACCTTCGCCACACATGAACATCAACAACAAACGAAGGCCGCCGGCCCCACCTTGGCCACACATGAACACCCACATTTGATCATATAAAAATTAAGTCCAACTGGCGCCGGCCCCACCTTGGCCACACATGAACACCCACAACATGGATCAAACAACAAAAGTAGAGAGGCGTTGGCCTCACCTTGGCAGTCTCCACGTCCGCGTTCAAGTCCGCCTTGATCTTCTTCTCAATCGCCTGCAGGGATGACAACAGATTGACGCGAACGCATAAAGAGGCATGAGGTCAGCCTTGGTACTCATCTCCATCGCCTAAGGTCAAAGACAGCACATAGGGTAAGCACTCCCGCGCCAGCAACAAATATCAAGGCATAAGGACGGTAACACATAAAGAAAGAGGCATAAGGTCGGCCTTGACAACATTCTTTATCGCCTCAGGGGCGATGGCAGCGACAAAACCCCTAGCGGTCAAAATCACTTTGCGACAAATACTTTGCGAATCGACCGCGCAAACTTATACTATGACCACTACGGTACAGGGGCTAAATCTGGCAAGGCTGCAGCAACAATACATGGCACCACTCAGGCAGCGAAACAGAACCTTCGCTTTTGCATCGCTGTAACGTCGCAAAAAATGTCAGAGCTATGGCCGTGCTAAAGCTATAGCCAAGCTATATGAAGTGCTTCCCCTGCCTCACCTGAGGTCGTCTGACGTGGTGTAGCTGCAAAGGCACGATATCTAGTCTGAAAGCTATATCAATATAGGTGGGGGCGTTCGCTGACTCCTGAGGTCATCAGAGGTGGCGTAGCTGTTGTTGCAGCAACACTAGTCGTAAAGCTACCGCATCAGATGAGGGCATGCGCTCACCTTGAGGTCATCAGAGGTGGCGTAGCTGTTGTTGCAGCAACACTAGTCGTAAAGCTACCGCATCAGATGAGGGCATGCGCTCACCTTGAGGTCATCAGAGGTGGCGTAGCTGTTGTTGCAGCAACGCTAGTCGTAAAGCTACCGCATCAGATGAGGGCATGCGCTCACCTTGAGGTCATCGGAGGTGGCGTAGCTGTTGTTGCAGCAAAGCTAGTTGTAAAGCTACCGCATCAGATGAGGGCATGCGCTCACCGTGAGGTCATCGGAGGTGGCGTAGCTCTTGTTGCAGCAACGCTAGTCGTAAAGCTACCGCATCAGATGAGGGCATGCGCTCACCTTGAGGTCATCAGAGGTGGCGTAGCTGTTGTTGCAGCAACGCTAGTCGTAAAGCTACCGCATCAGATGAGGGCATGCGCTCACCTTGAGGTCATCAGAGGTGGCGTAGCTGTTGTTGCAGCAACGCTAGTCGTAAAGCTACCGCATCAGATGAGGGCATGCGCTCACCTTGAGGTCATCAGAGGTGGCGTAGCTGTTGTTGCAGCAACGCTAGTCGTAAAGCTACCGCATCAGATGAGGGCATGCGCTCACCTTGAGGTCATCAGAGGTGGCGTAGCTGTTGTTGCAGCAACACTAGTCGTAAAGCTACCGCATCAGATGAGGGCATGCGCTCACCTTGAGGTCATCAGAGGTGGCGTAGCTGTTGTTGCAGCAACACTAGTCGTAAAGCTACCGCATCAGATGAGGGCATGCGCTCACCTTGAGGTCATCAGAGGTGGCGTAGCTGTTGTTGCAGCAACACTAGTCGTAAAGCTACCGCATCAGATGAGGGCATGCGCTCACTGTGAGGTCATCAGAGGTGGCGTAGCTGTTGTTGCAGCAACGCTAGTCGTAAAGCTACCGCATCAGATGAGGGCATGCGCTCACCGTGAGGTCATCAGAGGCGGCGTAGCTGTTGTTGCAGCAACGCTAGTCGTAAAGCTACCGCATCAGATGAGGGCATGCGCTCACCTTCAGGTCATCAGAGGTGGCGTAGCCTCGTTCCAGAAGAAGTGTGCGCATGTTCTCGATCGGGTCACGTTGCTGGCGCGGTAAGGGAGGGCAGAGGGAGAGGTATGGGTGGGGTGGAGACGAAGGGGGGAGGTGATGGGGTTAGAGACGCGAGCAGAGAGCCGATGTTCTCAAGCAAGACCCGTTGTGGGTGGCCAAAAGAAGGGCGGCGCACAGACAAGGGCGGGGGGAGCGAGAGACAAGGGTCTGAGTAGCATGGGTCCAAACCGCGCATGCCTTGCAGCAGGTTGTATCGCTGGTGCCAACGGGAGGAAACGAAAGCCAGAGAGATGGGAGGCCGTGGGGGATTCCAAGAAGAAGCAGAGGGGGCTACAACGAGGACATGCTGGGGATGGCAAGAAGACGGGGAAGGCCAAGGGGAGAAGCAAGAAGGAGGGGAAGGCCAAGGGGAGAAGCAAGAAGGAGGGGAAGGCCGAGGGGAGAGGCAAGAAGAAGGGGAAGGCCAAGGGGAGAGGCAAGAAGAAGGGGAAGAGAAATGGGAGAGGCAAGAAGAAGGGGAAGGCCAAGGGGAGAAGCAAGAAGACGGGGAAGGCCAAGGGGAGAAGCAAGAAGACGGGGAAGGCCAAGGGGAGAGGCAAGAAGACGGGGAAGAGAAATGATGTGTTCAATGTCCCCTCAACTGGCGCACATCGGCGAAAGTGTCGCTCGCATTTATAGTGCTCTTACGCCCCCTTACAGCCAGGCAAGCAAGGAGGGAATGGAATGGGCTAAAATGGGAGGGGCGAGGAGGCAAGGTGGCAAGATGCAACTGGTGCGGTGCCCCACCTGCCGCACGCCCGAGATCTCATCGCGGGTGCGGTAGGAGCTGCCCGGGTCCGACATCGAGTGGCCGTGGTAGCGGTACGTGTCCATCTCCATGATCTGGGGAGGGGGGTGGGAGGGGAGGGGGGTGGGGCGGGGAGGGGGGTGGGGCGGGGAGGGGGGTGGGGCGGGGAGGGGGGTGGGGCGGGGAGGGGGGAGGGGCGGGGAGGGGGGAGGGGCGGGGGAGTTTATATGCACAGTAAGGCCGTCAGGTCACCACGGGCACACATGCGAGACGGTAGCGGTTTGTCCCTCCATGACCCAGTCCCTAAAGGGGTTGGGGGCTGGCGGAAAGAAAGCCCGAAGGACAGGGCATGCAGATGGCAACAGGCATCGCACCACCAGCACAGCGGTGACAGGAAGCATGTACAAGCGAAAAAGGGGGGGGGGGGGGGAGGGGGGAGCTGCTCATGATTAGCGAATGGTAGTCACATGCTTGGGCGCATGGGCAACAAATGTCAGCATCTAGCGCTAATCGTTTTCTTCCTTCACACCGCTATCAAATCACCGTACCGACAACCACAGTTTCATTCCCCCTGCCATGGCTCGACGTACGATGGGTTCTCCCGTGCTTAATTGTTGGCCCCACCGCCCATGCCCCACATCCCAGTTCCCACAAGCCACCCCACGCCGCATCATGCCCCGCCATGCCATCTCATGCCACTTACGATGGGACCGTTCTCCAGCGCATACTTCTTGGCGAACACGGTGGCCGCCTTCACCTTGAGCACGTCCATGCCATCCACCTGGGGGGGGCAGGGTCGAGAGGGCAGGCGAAGAGGGCAGGGCCAAGAAGGGAGGCCAACAGTAGGTGGTTGGATTCCAGAAAAGGAGGGATGCAGACAAGCGGCGGAGCAGGGGCGACGACAGAGATGATGTGCGCCAGCACCAGCACACACAGGCAAAGGAATGGCCAGGGCCAGGGCCAGGGAACAGGGCGGAGGCCAGCAAGGCGCGATGAGCAGAGGTGAGGGGGAGGCGATGGGGAGAAAATGATGCGGGCGTGAACATGGAGAGGGTGAGCACGAGGGCGTGGACAAGGAGAGGAGAGGATGAGGGCGTGAACAAGGAGAGGGTGAGGGCCAGGGCCAACAGGAGCAAGTCTCAACCGCGTCGGAAGAAAAACAAGGGCAACTTGGTGAAGCTGGCAAAGCCGGCGCGTTATCAAAGTGAGATAGCGATGGTGGGACAGTCGTAACGAGAAAGCTTTTGATGGTGAAACACATAAATTTGCAATGCCCCCTTGCTGAATGCGGTTTTGAAGTAGTGTCCACCTGGATGCCCGGCGCGTCCTTGCCGTGTGTCGACCTTTCCTTACCAGCGATGCGACACCCTCCTCCCTTCCTACGGCACCCTGGCCCTCTGATGCTATTTGTACTACAGTGCTGCTACTGACGCAGCTGAAAGTGCTATTCATATGATAGCGCTGCTACTGGCGATCTGGTAAGTCCTATTTGTACTATTCGGTTCCCTCACCTTGATGCCGGGCGCGTACTTGCCGCCCCGCGAGTAGAACTCGGGCACTTTGGCCGACCGGCTGGTGGAGGTACCCATGCCTGGTGACAGGTGGGGACGGGGGGTGGCAGCCACAAGGCCACGAGGGCAACAACGCACACGGGAGCGTTCGAGCACAACTGAGCAGCCAAGTGGGCACCCTTGGCCACACGGCTGGTGAATGTGCCCATGCCTGGGGATAGAAGGTCCGAGGTATTATTATTGTAATTACTACTATTATTACCACTGCTATTACTATTATTCAAAGGAAGAAGCTGACGGGTGGTGACAGGTGGCACCGGCAACAAACCATAAGCAGGCAAACCACGTGCAGTGCCCCCGTGAGCAATCACCTTTGAAAACAGGTGCGTCTATCTCACCCTGCCAGGGTCAATGCTGGTTACTCTATAATGAAGCTATTCAATGCGAGTTTCTCGCTGCAATTCCACATACTCCTGCTCTTCATCCACCATCTTTCCCCCCCATCTGCCGCTCTCGACCCCTTCCACTTGCCAAGCGCGCGGCAGATACATTAATTGCACACCTGATAAGGACAGCTTGCTGCCAATAAAGACAAGTATATTGCGTGCCTATTAAAAGTATACTGCGTGCCCAATAAAAAAACCTTGCTGCCCACAAGTGCCACCTTCATCGAGTATTCACAAGAGGAACGAAGAGAGCACGAACCGGCCACTCCTTTGCTTTCAAGATATATCGCGCACGCGCCCGATACCATACCACAACAGTTTCACGGCCAGACAAGGCATCACAGCTGGCACGCACCGTACTGGTTGTTCTCGCACACGTAGATAAGCGGCAGGCTCCACAGCGCCGCCATGTTGAGCGCCTCGTACAGCTGTTGCAGGGGGCAGGGGTAGTGGGGGTGAGGGTAGGGGCAAGGGCAAGGGCAAGGGCAAGGGCAAGGGCAAGGGCAAGGGCAGGAGCCAGCAACTTGAGACCCAAACATGCACACAAAGGCAGGCCGTAGCAGGCATGCATTGTACAGCCTACGAGGGTCAGGACAGGCAGCACATCCGGGCACGGCACGGCAAGGCAAGGCAGGGCAGCGAGACGAAAGAAGTAACCCCGCAACACACTTTCAACCCAAGAGCGCTCATGTACAGCGGTGGGTGCAGGTGACCCCGATGCACAGCTAGCCACTGGCGCCGACGCTGGCACGCATCTGCACAACTTTGAGCCATGGCGAAGCAGCAGCCCGGCATGCCCACTCGCATGCCCAAACACGTTTCTGTGCTACGTCACCCTACAACAGGGGCACGAGGCAAACCGACCCACTTGCCTGCCGGGCAGATATCCACAGTTCAATCCTCAAGCTATCGCTGGCAGCTATCGACCCACCCGCCACCCCCCCACACACACACACCCACACCCCCACCCCCACCCCCACACCCCCACCCACCCCCCACCCAAGCGCCCAACCCCCCACCCAATGGGGGACGGGCCGCCACATACCCAACCAACCAGACAACAGGAGCCACAAGCCATTGATACCCACCTGCCCCTGCTGCGCGGCACCCCCCCCCCCCCCCACCCCACCCCCCACCCCCCCCACCCCCACCCCCACCCCCCCCCCCCCCCCACCCCCCCCCACCCCCACCCCCCACCCCCACCCCCACCCCACCCCCCACCCCCCACCCCCACCCCACCCCCCACCCCCCACCCCCACCCCCCACCCCCACCCCCCACCCCCACCCCCCACCCCCCACCCCCACCCCCCACCCCCCACCCCCACCCCCCACCCACTCACCCAATGGGGGACGGGCCGCTACATACCCAACCAACCAGACAACAGGAGCCACAAGCCATTGATACCCACCTGCCCCTGCTGCGCGGCACCCCCCACCCCCCACCCCCCCAACCAACCAACCAACGGGGGACGGGCCGCTACATACCCAACCAACCAGACAACAGGAGCCACAAGCCATTGATACCCACCTGCCCCTGCTGCGCGGCACCGTCTCCGTACATGGCGATGCACACGTTCTGGCGGTGGTGGTGGGGCGAGGGGGGGGGGATATTAGGAGGGACAGGGGGGCAAAGCAGGGAAGTAAGGCATGAGTGTCTCGCTGCAATGACGTTGGGCGGGGAGTAGGACGTGATGCACATGTGGGGATGGGGGGGGGGGGGGGGGCGGGGCCAATGGGACGTGTGGGCATCGTTGCAACGTTGCAGGGCGGCGAAAGGGGAGACGGGATGGCTACATGGGGTCACCAACGGGTGAGTGGGTGGGAAAATGCCGCAGTCACGGGGCAGCATCCCACCGCACATGGACACCCCCAACACAGCATCGTAGGATGGTGCTAGTGCGGACATCCAAATGATTGGCTCTGAGACGCCATGGCCGGAAAAAAAGAATCCTGCTGCCCTTCAACACTATCGCAAGCCACCCCCTTCAGGGGGCTGCCTTGCAAAGCCCTTGTTGTTTTACCTCGTTGTTTTACCGCGTTGTTTTACCTCGTTGGGATCGCAACTTGTCCATGAAAACGAGGGCGGAGGGGACAGCACATCCCGTACGAGGCACTCGTGCTACGTAGGGCTGTTTCCTCCCCGGCGACTGCATGTACCTGGTACTGCATTGCGGAGCAGGTAGTACACTCGGTCCGGCTGTGCCGCGACTTGTGATGAAATGCATGCCCCCAGAGCTACCCACACTTGCTAGGTAAGTGGAGAAACCACACCGCGCCAAGGCACAACCGTGCATGCGGTCCCCTACCTGTGCAGTTACCAGATACTTCCAACGCCTATGCTCAACGGCTACACCGTTCTCATGTATGGTGTACCTTGTGACTGTTTTTAGGCTTAAGTCGGAGACCCTTTAGGGTGGAACACCAGGGTTTGACTCCTAGGGCCACGCCTAGGTGCTCTTCCACCCTTACCGGGTCGCAGGCGCAAGCACCCACCTTCCCTTTGAGATGCCAACAAGACATTTCCTCAGAGATTTTAGGGAACTAAACACAAACCGTCGTAGGGTGGACAAAGAAACCACCCCTTCTAACCTCTCCAGTGACACCCACCCACCTTGTCCCCGGGATACCAACAATGTCCGACAACTCCTATCATCCCTCCACCTTCCACTTGACGCACCAGCAAGATAGAAGCATGCCTGCGTCCCTTACCTTCTCCTGTAGTTGCTATGGAAAAACTTATATTTGGTATCCAATCGCCCACCTTCTCCTGTAGGTGTTAGGGAAAAGCTTAGATCTGGTATCGAATCGCCCACCTTCTCCTGTAGGTGCTAATGAGAAGCTTCTCTTTGGTAGGTGCTGATGAGAAGCTTATCTTTGGTAGTCAATTGCTTCGCTCACCTTCTCCTTGAGGTACTTGTACTTGAAGGCCACGCCTGCGCCGAGCGGCACCTGCGCGCCCACGATGCCGTTGCCTCCGTAGAAGTTGTTCTCCGCCTTGTACATGTGCATCGAGCCGCCCTTGCCCTTGGAGCAGCCGGCCACGCGGCCCATCAGCTCCGCGAGCACCTGGCGGGAAGCGAATCGACAAACCGACCCAGACGGGTGATTTAGGGTGTAGGATGTAGGGTGTCTCAGGTGAAACACAGGGCCATGCAACGACACATCAGCTCCGCGAGCACCTGGCAGGAGGCGGGGCGCACACACCGACCCAGACGGGTGATTTAGGGTGTAGGGTTAAGTTTTCAACAAGCGTGCATGACTATACACAGGACCATGCCTCGGCCCACCAGCTCCGTGCCCACCCGCTGGGAAGGGCACGCACACAACGGTCCCAGACTGTGACAGACTTTTTTCTGTCAGCATGCACGCGATTGCACCGCGGCCCATCAGCTGTGTGCGCACCAGGGAATGCGCATGCAAACCCCAGCTCACACTACTACTCTATATAGCCCACACTATGACTCTATATAGCTCACGCCATGGCTCAAAACAGCCACGCCATGGCCCATCTGCGCAAGCACCTGGGGCTGGGCGGGCACAAACCGGCACACAACCACGTACACCCCCCCTGAACAACACGCGCCAGACCACCACATCACTACCCCAGATTGAGTATGCGCTGGTCGAGCGTCCTTCCACCTGCACCCCGCCGCCTTACCCACATAGCATCCGTACAGGACACCCACCTCTACTTGAGCACACGACCCACACCAAGGTCGCCCAAGGCTTTACGAGCCGCTTACTTCCACCTGCATCCCGCATGGCCCTGCACCAGCACGAGAGGACGACAGGAACCAACTACACGACGTGAGGCCTACAGGAGGTGGCCACGCCTCACCTCCACCTGCGTCCCCCCCCGCGTGATGTGCGTGCAGTGGTCGCGGTAGGACGTGATGATGGCGTCCTTCATGGTCAGCGCGGCCTCCATGCCGGCGAGCACCTGGGGGCACATGTACAGGCAAACATCCAGCCACAGTCAGCCACGCAGCGTGCAGGCACATGTCCAGCCACAGACAGCCACGAAGGCGTGCAGGCACATGAGGGCATGCAGACACACAAACGTATGAGCGCCGGGCCACCGGTAGCCAGGCAGGCGTGCAGGCACATGGGGGCATGCAAACACACAAACGTATGAGCGCCGGGCCACCGGTAGCCAGGCAGGCGTGCAGGCACATGGGGGCAGACGCCGCCACGCAGCAGACACAGACCGCCGGCCGACCGCACGAAGCAGCACATGAGTACACGCAGCCAAACACAGCCCATGAACACCAGCGCGGGAGTAGTTACTACGTCGGCAGGTGAAACGGAGATGATGCAAGAACTGGCCGGAGATGATGCAAGAACTGGCGTACAAAGCAGGCGGGCAGGCAAGCACGCATGGAGGAGAGTACGCAGAAATCCTTGGGCAGGAACGAGCCAAGATAGCGATGACATCGGCAGGCACTACACGTGACGCTGGCCGATGACATCTCAAGACCTCAAGACGGTCTCCAGGCAAACACGGCTTCACAAGAGGGCCCTATTAGAGAAGGGTTGGACTACGACGGAGTGGCACACAACCCATGCAGCTCAAATCCACCAGCAGGTACCACATGACTGTCCCAACAGAGGCATGCGAGCGAGTGAACGCATGAACGAGCAAACAAATGAACAAACATACGTTCGTACGTACGTGACGAACGGGCGAAAAAATGAACGAATGAACGAACTCGCCCTCTACCCGCACCCAGCACCCATCGCAACACTCACCGCCTCCTGCCCGTCGTACAGGTGGCAGAACCCGCGGATAAACTTGCCCTTGTACAGCTGGTCGGCCGCGAGCTCCAGCCGCCGCATCGCCGTCATGCTTGTGAAGAAGTGGATCAGCTCCTCTGTGGGGAGAGAGGCGGGTGGGATGTTGAGAAGAAGAAAATTGAAAAGGAGGGCGTTGCGATGCATCATTTCCATAAGCAGCAACATTCACAACATCGCCGTCATCATTTCCATCACCATCACCGTCATCATCATGAAGCATCGCGCTTATGCTGGCGAAAACATGGACGGGCCACCAAGCAAAGGGGCGGAGGGGGTGGATGTGATGGGTGGGTGCGTGGGTGCAGGAAATGGATGACGGAATGCCCCGTGGGCTCATCCCCCTTGTCTCCCCGGCCAGCGGCGAAAATGCTTCACGCCAGCAACTGGTGAAGGCGTGCAATAGCTTTTGGGGAGATGGCGGAATAAGCAGGGCACCATGCCCTATGCATCCATATCTCGCACAGATATCTCTATCTACGTACAGAACAACCAGCACACCGCAATTCCTATATACATGTCCCTGTATAGAGGCATCTCTGTGGTGGGGTGGATGAAGTCGTATCAGGGTGGGGATGGGGATGGGGATGGGGATGGGGATGGGGATGGGGATGGGGATGGGGATGGGGATGGGGATGGGGATGGGGATGGGGATGGGGATGGGGATGGGGATGGGGATGGGGATGGGGATGGGGATGGGGATGGGGATGGGGATGGGGATGGGGATGGGGATGGGGATGGGGATGGGGATGGGGATGGGGATGGGGATGGGGATGGGGCACTTCCATGAACAAAACGCCAGCAAGGCAACAGGGAGGATGCCACAAGCAAGGCAATACCAAAACGCTAGCAAATGCAACACATCTGCCAAACTCTATATCTTGCTGAAGTATGTCCTGTACAGTGTGGGAGGATACTGTAGTACAGTATCCAGTATGGGACTATGTCAGAGCACCACTACGCTGATGCAAGGCGGAGCGGCACGAGTACCAAGGGGCGCCATTAATAAAACGATACCGAAAATATCCCCCGACGGCAGCAAGAAGTATCACTATGGCTGCGTCGGACTCCTCGTCTCCAATCGTTATGGGTCTAGCGTGGGATTAACCATAAGCGGAATTGAATGAGCACCACTATTCTCAAAATCCATAGCCACCTCTGCGAAGATACCTTTCGACGTCTCAACAGTCATTGGTGGAGGATCGATGAGATGCCCCTCAAAGGGGGTGCCCTTCAACTCGATAGTAATGGTGTCGCTCTTCGCTCTAACGGCAGTGGCGGAAGCCGCCACACAGCGGTTCTGCACGCCGGTAAATCAACCACGGCGGGCCGGGGAAATTCAACCAAGAAGTAGACAAATTAAGACCCCGTCATCCCACACAACTCTGCATTCACTCTGAGACAAGTTCCAGGCTGCATTGTTTTCTGCCGAGCATATCCAATGACACTAGAATAGCTGCAGCGGTACAAGAGAACCCTTCAGAGGAAACTAGCGCAGCATTTGCACGCCCGAACTCGAAAATCGCTGACACCAAACCAAATGACATTGCCCGAAATTCCTACAACCAGGCATGGCATATTGAATGCCATACCTTCCATCCATTTCCGACGGTAGCAGCCGCTCGGGTAAAAGCTGCCCGAAGCGCCATTGTCGTGCTGCTGCTGCCGTTGACCCTCGCGAAGGTGGGCAGTGGGCGAGCGTGCTTCCCGCTGCTTGCGTCCTGCGAGAGCTAAGGCCCCTTTTACAGCGTCGCTTGTTGTCGCCGGTTCGCTTGTCGCCTGTTGTGCTGGCTGCCCCCAGACGCACCGGCTCTGACGCCAAACGTTGGACGCGCGAACGGGCGAGGCGACAGGGGCACAGAGCAGGCAGTGCAGCTGACAGAATGCACGGCAACAAGACGAGCCCACGTGCATTGCGACGCGGCGCCAGGCAATAAACTGCACAGCCGTACGACGGAACCTGTTGTTATTGTTGTTGTGACCCACGCCGCACATGGGCGAGGGCCGGATATATTTAGTATCGGTACGACGGAACCTAGGAAGTACACACAATGCGAACCAGGAAGTACAAGACGTATTGCGAAAATATCTCTAGGAGATGCAACATTCCTGCCGCAGGGCTGGCGCGCTTTGCAGTGTCCGCTACGCTTGGAGGCGGACCGGCTGCCGGCTCCGGCCGGCGGGGAGCCGCGGGGCGGTGGTGCGCACGAGATCGGCGGACCGGTGACAATCGCCAGCGGTGTTTGCAGCCGGACGGCGATCATGAACCAGCCGGCCCAGGCGGACCACGGTAGACTTACCTACGGGTAGGTAAGTCTTAACCGGCCAAGCCCAGGCGGACCATACTACGCGGATTCTGTTGGGGGTGAACCCTGGAAGGAGACTACCTTGGAAGGAGACAACCAGCGCAGCCCTGGGTATCCCCCAAAACCCCTCAAGCTCCAGGAGAGGCCTTTATATTCTCCGGAGCTATCGGGGGTTAGCATGCAACCTACCCCCACACTCGTCATCATGGCCGAGCGTCGATACAGTCGTCTTGGATAGTCGAGATGACGCGGAGTTGCTATCTGCGACTCCAAACCTGGGTGAGTGAGTAGCGCCACTTACCTTTGCGGGTGAAGTATCCGCGTAGAAAAGTACCTCATCGGGTACTCTGTGGCATGCCTTTAGTGCATGTTCACGCACGTACTTACTTATCGTACTACAAATTAATTAATTCATTAATTAGGGACATAACTCCGTTGGGAGTAATTAATTAATTAATTAATTAGGAACATGACTCCGTTGGGAGTATCTGTAGCACATAGCCCAGAGAAGGGGCATATGGCCTATAATACATTCTAGCCCCCTCCTGTGGGGAAGCGCCCGCGTGTGCAAACCCGTGGGAGGCACGCCAATGCTGTATACTAGATAGATGTTGTAGGTAGTAATGCTGTTAGATAGATGCCGTAGGTAGCTGATGTAGATAGCTTAGACCGGTAGGATTGTTTGCACCCACCCATCCATCCATCGGGGTTAATGCTCCGTGACTCCCCAACGGGAGCACGAGTCTAATTAATGAATTAATTAATACATTCTAAGCTACTTCCTGCAAGGGTGGGAATGTAAACAACACTTGCTCTATGGATTCATTTGCAGATCGCGTTTTCCGCGGACCGTCACTGAACGCAAATGGTTTTCACCTTTGCGGCGTGCCATATCAGAACACTTGCTCTAGGTGCACTAGGGCACCGGCACCACCCAGAGTCTCGGGCAACACCCAGCTAAGGGGAGCCCGTCATGAATAGGTGGGGAAGATCAGCATAGCTATACAAGCGTTGGGAGTAAATGTAGCACATATCCTAGAGAAGGGGCATATGGCTTTTAATACATTCTAAGCTACTTCTTGCAAGGGTGGGAATGTAAACGACACTTGCTCGAGGTGCACCAGGGCACCTGCACCCCCAGAGTCTCAATCAACGCCCAACTAAGGGGAGCCTGTCATGGGGGGGGAAGATCAGCATTGCTATACAAAAGCTAAGGCATGGCGTCTCAGCAGAGAGTACCTCTCTGCGTACTCAGTCACATCATAACTAAATAATAAAGCTAGGCGTCATCTGGTGTGTGGCGCGTCATGGGCACACAAGTACATGACTAATTCATGTTCATGAGTCAGCTGGTATAGTGCCTGTAGTCTACAAGCGTGCATGTACAAGGCCACTGTCTAACTATTCTACACTAAGCTTGAGGCCATCACCGCCCACACCGAGGCCCTGGCCACACAGGTCCCCAAGATAGCGGAGCAGACGGCCACCATTGCATCCCAGCCACCCCGGCAGGATGCTGGTGACCTCCCGCCGCTCTCCTACGCGGACCTGCTGCGGTCAGCGACCGCCTCCACCACCGACGCCATCGCCACGAAGCTCCAGGAGCTGGAGGACCACCGCCAGGCCCAGCAACGGGAGGTCACCGACCGCGCTCGCCGCGAGTGCCGAGTGGTGCTACGTCGCTTCCCCCAGAAGCCAGGTGAGACGTCAACCTCCCTTGCTGACGAGCTCAAGAACCAGCTTCTTACCCTCATGGGCCTGGTAGGTGAGGTAGAACTGCGTGGGTGCCACCGCCTTCCCCACTCACGGGACAAGGCGGCTCCCCCACCAGTCCTGCTCACCTTCCCCTCCCCTGAGGATAAGCAGCGGTTCCTCTCTCGTCGCACGAGGTTGCACGACCTCACCTGGACGCTGGATGACGACCTGACCCCCGCTCAGCAACAGCAGCGACGCGACCTGTGGCCGGAATACCTCCGCCATAAGCAGGACCCCCAGAAGCCCAAGGTGTACTGGAGGGGCGGGGACCTGATGATCAACCACAAGATGTGGTCGCCCCCAGCGGGCTAGAATAGCAATAGCCTAGATTGTATCCATTGGTAGTCACTGCCGCTAAGGCAGCCATGCTTAGAATGTTTGCCTAGCTGTGCCAACATACCTAGTCACGTGCCGCCCACGCACGGTACACAACAACCAGCCATAGCCTTAGCCTAGTCCTAGTACAGCCATGCTATAACGGCAGGCTCGAGCTACCATGGTCCGGATTCTCCCGATTTCTGGCCTGCGCTGGTTGTCTCCTTGATGCTACGCCCTGGCTATGTTCAGATTCCTTGCCCACGCTACTTGTTATGCCACGCTCACATGGGTCTTATTGCACCCACAGTTTGCCGGATCGGTAGCATGTCCTTTTAGCTAGCGCGCCCGAATGCAGCTGTGGCATGCCTTTGGCATGAAGGAGACTGGGGGTCTCTGCCCTTTCTCCTGTTGTGCACACATCAGGATTAAAAGCACCTCGGTGCTCCGTGACTCCCCAACGGGAGCACGTGTTTAATTAATGAATTAATTAATTCTACACTACTACTGCTGTATTCCCCTAAGCCGGGGCGTCTGGAGTCGCTGGGGCCGCGGTGGTCGCTGGGGTCCTAAAAATCCCGCCATCCAATCCATTCTGCGGCACTATCATCAACTAAATGAATTGAACTCCTTCTGGATGGAATCCCTCACGGTTCGGTGACAACTTGACCTGGCCGGCCAGTTCCCGTTTCACCACTTTCTGCCCTAGCCAGTGCTGAGGTTCTGCCCTGCGTGGACACAGCCGAAGCCGGCGCGGCCATCCACGTGGAGGACGTGAGTTGGTCATCTCCACGTCGCCAGCTCAGTCATGCTTACTTGTTCACCCCGCCGGCTGCCGGATATCAAGAGGGCCTTTGGTCGGGCTCTGAGGCTCATTCGGCTCGCCTTCACTTCGGGTCAATCGATGTTGGTCTCCTTAGTCTCATTTGGGTGACAAAAGCACTAATTGTCAAGTTGACGTGCAGTGCACCAAGTGGGTAGTAATCCTCACTTTTTGGCAGACATTTGCGGTGGTGGTGACGTACTGAGTGGAACTTGACTTCTCTGCCGACAATATCAAAGAGACAATGAGAGGTCAGGCACATGATGCGATTGACTAATAAGCAAGGGCTCGTGAATCGTTTCACAACTATAACTGAAATAATTTAGTAGTCTCGCTAATAAAGGTGTGTAGGTGGATCTGCAAGACATTTGACACAGCAACCCAAGTCACTCCACGAGAAGCCTGGTAAGGTACATGCCCCCTTCACTCAGGGTTCACTTGTAGTATTCGAGCAGCGCGTTGTCCTCTTGGTTATCATTGACCAGCACAAAGATGGACCCCTTGTTGCCTTTGGAGATGCGCATGTCGTCATCCTGCACGCAGGCACCACCGCACAAGTTGTCATGCGCCAGCACAGTAGGCATCGTGAATCAGATGTAATATGCTGCTAGCTACCAAGGTCACTTTGGTTGCAATGACTGTGCAAAGATTAGGGGCACCTTGCAAATGCACAACACAGCAAACTTCCCTTTCTAAAGGATGGCATCAATTGTTTATCCCTCCAATACGGAAAAGGCTCTGTAAAGGTCTGCTTTTGCTCATCCAAAGTTGTAACATGGGTTTGCATTGGCCCAGGCTGATTGGTATGATCCGGCACATGGAAACTACAATACGGAGTTGAGAAATGGGTTGTGAGAAAGCGTCTAAGAGGTGTCCATGTGCGTGCTTGAGTATTTGTACAAGTGTGTGACTCTCAACCCATGGATGTGTGCGTGGTGTGTGCGTGTGTGTGTGTGTCTGTGAGTGACAGTGGGAGAGACTGGGGGACTGGGGTGGGGGTTGGGGTGAGGGCGTAGAGAGAGAGAGAGAGAGAGAGAGAGAGAGAGAGAGAGAGAGAGAGAGAGAGAGAGAGAGAGAGAGAGAGAGAGAGAGAGAGAGAGAGAGAGAGAGAGAGAGAGAGAGAGAGAGAGAGAGGCGGGGGGGGGGGGGGGGGCGTTGGGGGAGGGGATTGAAACACTGTGTTACCCAAGCTAAGCCAGGTCCAACCTAAGCAAGCAGGTCGTACGTTGAATCACTATTTAGGGTGTTACTGCCACACCACGTACCAGGTACCACATCCCCAGGTACGTGTTGGCCATCTCCCCCACCGGCTTCAGACATGCGCTATCAGAGAGACAACTGGATTTACGCTACCCCTATCACGGCTAATACACGCTACCCCTATCACAGCTTGGGTACGCGATACAGTCAGATCCGTGTTTTAAAATTGCATTTCATAAAGTCGTGTTTCTTCGAGCTGAGTTCCAGCGTCAGGTCAAGTCACCAAAGTTTGGGCGGCGAACGCAACTTAAAGCCCAGTGAAAACGCGGATTAACACGGCACTGGCTGTACCAAACACCCCCCTGATATATGTGCATGCTACCGTCACTCACAAGGTATAGCGTCTCCAGGTACGCGTTGGCCCGCTCCCCCAACAGCTCAAATGGGACTGGGTAGGGGATGCGCAGCGGCGTGTCCAGGGGCCGCCCCATCACAGTCTTGAGGATGAAGGCGCCGCCGCAAAAGCGGAAGTTGATGCGTGCAGGCGCCTCCATCGAGGTGATGCGCGCTTCGATGACAAGGATTCCTGGCAGTGGCGCGTGTCGTTTGTTGTGGTGGCGGTGGCGGTGGCGGCGGCGGTGGTGGTGGTGGTGGTGGTGGTGTTGATGGCGGTGGCGGTGGCGGCAGCGGCGGCGGCGGCGGTGGTGGTGGTGGTGGTGGTGGTGGTGGTGGTGGTGGTGGTGGTGGTGGTGGTGGTGGTGGTGGTGGTGGTGGTGGTGGTGGTGGTGGTGGTGGTGGTGGTGGTGGTGGTGGTGGTGGTGGTGGTGGTGGTGGTGGTGGTGGTGGTGGTGGTGGTGGTGGTGGTGGTGGTGGTGGTGGTGGTGGTGGTGGTGGTGGTGGGCGGGGGTGGCGGTGGGGGGGGGGGGGGGGGCGGTGGTGGTGGTCGGTGGTGGCGGTGGAGGGCATGCGCGAACGGGTGGGGATCAGCGCGGGTGTGTGAGACAAGGGCGATGCAGTACGTGCACCCTCAAGTGTCAACGAGACAACCAGCGCAGGCCAGAAATATAGAGAATCCGGACCATGGTAGCTCGAGCCTGCTTTTATCTTATCCGTTTGTGAAGTTGTTCAGGATGATGGAAATGAATGAGGGTGGATATGTGTAGCCTTGGACATTAAAATTATGGCTGGCTGACATTCAGAGCGCGACCTAGACGGTTTAGCTAAAAGCAAACGCGCGCAATCAGAGCACTTGCGTCCATCCTTATCCTATATACTTATTTGGCAATGTAAGGTAATCCGACACTATTCAGGGCATCGCGACTTCCCCGCCAGTCCAAAAAGCCTAGGAAATACTGAACGCCAATACGAAAGAAGCGGATCGACTGACCACCAACCCGCGCGAAGCGCCCAGCGAGCGAAGCGAGCGCGAGCGAAGCGAGCTGCGCTGAAAGCGCACAGCGAGCCGCGAGCGAAGCGAGCACCGTACTGTTCCCCTCTCCGGAGCGCAGCGAAGGACCACGGACTACGCAGCGGGCAGCGGGCAGAGTCCCTCTATGTACCGCCCCAAAGTGCTTTTTTTGGCTGGGCGAAGCCAGCGGGTCACACTAGTATCCCACTAATACATCTGCGCATCCAGAAGTGTGACCGCAACCCGGCTATGCCATGCCTGCGCTCCCCTCCTCCACCCCACGATGCCATGCGCGCGCTCCCCTCTACCACCCCACGATGCCATGCGCGCACCCTAAAGTATGATCTGATAGTTGGGAACTGACTGAACCACACTAGCATGTCGCAGGAGCGCTGTCCATGATTAGGACTAGCAGTATACCAGCAAGTACTACTAGCACAACTAGCGGTACACCAACAAGTACAATTAGCATAATTAGGGATAGTAGCATCACACCAACAAGTACGATTGGCATACTAAGTACTAGCAAAAATAACGACACAGACAATCCGTGTCTGTTCGCACTGACAATGTCAATGGGACGAGCCAGCGTGCAAGCATACAGGGTGATACTATGATGCAAACATGAGGATGCGGTGCTACGAGATCAGTGCCGCGTCATTGAACAACCGTGTCATTACCCAAGCCAGCGCACGTGTACACAGGACGATGCGGTGCTATGAGATCACTGCACCTATACATGATGATGCAGATGCATAGTGATCCCATGATCATACATTGTTGTCAGAAAGCAACAAACGTGAACACGCTAGCTGCCCAAATCTGAGATTCCGCGGAACACAGAAAGTAAGAAAGCCCAGAAGCTACCAGCAAGGAATCGAACATAGGACCTTTGGCATGATTTCGCGGCCGTGCGAGTCTCCTGATCCGAAGGCATCTCACTTAACGTTTTCGAAACAGCCCAACTGCGACAAACCTCTTTACCGGAGAGGGGTGCCAATATGTTCGATATTGCTGAATCTATAGAAGATGACTCACCACTAGACCTAAGTGCGCAGGAGTACTACGCACGGACCTACGCGATATTCTAGTATCGCCGAAGTAGGCAGGTTGACCACGGCGGGAATCTGGTGATCATGCGTGATGATGATGTGGCACTACGAGATCACTGCCATGTGCACCACCCACCTCCGGCCTCTTTACTGAAGTCGGCGATGTTGAGAAACCGGTTCTGCGGCGCAAACTGCAGCAGCTGCGTGATGCCCTTCACCGTCTGCGTGTTTCCAATGACGAGGCTCTGCACAGGGCTTGGCCCTTTCTGCCATGGGGGCAGCACCGCAGGGGGAGGGGGGGCGGCCCAAGCAACGAGGCAACGGGTGAGCCTTCTTTTAGTAAGAAGCAAACGGGTGGGTTCCACCCAAGCAACGAGGCAACGGGTGGGCCAACCAAAAACTTCTGGCATCCGACCTGCTTGTGGCACGATACCTGATGCCGCGCGCGTGGCCACAAGACGAGCGCGCTGCGAGGCAAACCACACAAGGAGGCGGGCACCCGACCTGCTTGTGGCACGATACCTGATGCCGCGCGCGTGGCCACAAGACGAGCGCGCTGCGAGGCAAACCACACAAGGAGGCGGGCACCCGACCTGCTTGTGGCACGATACCTGATGCCGCGCGCGTGGCCACAAGACGAGCGCGCTGCGAGGCAAACCACACAAGGAGGCGGGCATCCGACCTGCTTGTGGCACGATACCTGATGCCGCGCGCGTGGCCACAAGACGAGCGCGCTGCGAGGCAAACCACACAAGGAGGCGGGCACCCGACCTGCTTGTGGCACGATACCTGATGCCGCGCGCGTGGCCACAAGACGAGCGCGCTGCGAGGCAAACCACACAAGGAGGCGGGCATCCGACCTGCTTGTGGCACGATACCTGATGCCGCGCGCGTGGCCACAAGACGAGCGCGCTGCGAGGCAAACCACACAAGGAGGCGGGCACCCGACCTGCTTGTGGCACGATACCTGATGCCGCGCGCGTGGCCACAAGACGAGCGCGCTGCAAGGCAAACCACACAAGGAGGCGGGCACCCGACCTGCTTGTGGCACGATACCTGATGTCGCGCGCGTGGCCACAAGACGAGCGCGCTGCGAGGCAAACCACACAAGGAGGCGGGCACCCGACCTGCTTGTGGCACGATACCTGATGCCGCGCGCGTGGCCACAAGACGAGCGCGCTGCAAGGCAAACCACACAAGGAGGCGGGCACCCGACCTGCTTGTGGCACGATACCTGATGCCGCGCGCGTGGCCACAAGACGAGCGCGCTGCGAGGCAAACCACACAAGGAGGCGGGCATCCGACCTGCTTGTGGCACGATACCTGATGCCGCGCGCGTGGCCACAAGACGAGCGCGCTGCAAGGCAAACCACACAAGGAGGCGGGCACCCGACCTGCTTGTGGCACGATACCTGATGCCGCGCGCGTGGCCACAAGACGAGCGCGCTGCGAGGCAAACCACACAAGGAGGCGGGCATCCGACCTGCTTGTGGCACGATACCTAATGCCGCGCGCGTGGCCACAAGACGAGCGCGCTGCGAGGCAAACCACACAAGGAGGCGGGCACCCGACCTGCTTGTGGCACGATACCTGATGCCGCGCGCGTGGCCACAAGACGAGCGCGCTGCGAGGCAAACCACACAAGGAGGCGGGCATCCGACCTGCTTGTGGCACGATACCTGATGCCGCGCGCGTGGCCACAAGACGAGCGCGCTGCGAGGCAAACCACACAAGGAGGCGGGCATCCGACCTGCTTGTGGCACGATACCTGATGCCGCGCGCGTGGCCACAAGACGAGCGCGCTGCGAGGCAAACCACACAAGGAGGCGGGCACCCGACCTGCTTGTGGCACGATACCTGATGCCGCGCGCGTGGCCACAAGACGAGCGCGCTGCAAGGCAAACCACACAAGGAGGCGGGCACCCGACCTGCTTGTGGCACGATACCTGATGCCGCGCGCGTGGCCACAAGACGAGCGCGCTGCAAGGCAAACCACACAAGGAGGCGGGCACCCGACCTGCTTGTGGCACGATACCTGATGTCGCGCGCGTGGCCACAAGACGAGCGCGCTGCGAGGCAAACCACACAAGGAGGCGGGCACCCGACCTGCTTGTGGCACGATACCTGATGCCGCGCGCGTGGCCACAAGACGAGCGCGCTGCGAGGCAAACCACACAAGGAGGCGGGCATCCGACCTGCTTGTGGCACGATACCTGATGCCGCGCGCGTGGCCACAAGACGAGCGCGCTGCGAGGCAAACCACACAAGGAGGCGGGCACCCGACCTGCTTGTGGCACGATACCTGATGTCGCGCGCGTGGCCACAAGACGAGCGCGCTGCAAGGCAAACCACACAAGGAGGCGGGCACCCGACCTGCTTGTGGCACGATACCTGATGTCGCGCGCGTGGCCACAAGACGAGCGCGCTGCAAGGCAAACCACACAAGGAGGCGGGCACCCGACCTGCTTGTGGCACGATACCTGATGCCGCGCGCCACAAGACGAGCGCGCTGCAAGGCAAACCACACAAGGAGGCGGGCACCCGACCTGCTTGTGGCACGATACCTGATGCCGCGCGCGTGGCCACAAGACGAGCGCGCTGCAAGGCAAACCACACAAGGAGGCGGGCATCCGACCTGCTTGTGGCACGATACCTGATGCCGCGCGCGTGGCCACAAGACGAGCGCGCTGCAAGGCAAACCACACAAGGAGGCGGGCATCCGACCTGCTTGTGGCACGATACCTGATGCCGCGCGCGTGACCTGCAGATGGCGACAGGGTGGCCCCCCCGAGTGGTTGCCTGGATAGCACTGAGCAGGCGGCATGGGTGCATCAAGCCCGACAGGCGCGCTAAAGCTAAGTAGACACTACCAATGCCTATTTGCCTTATGTAGGTTAGCAGTGCTGGGTAGAGACAGCCATGGACATGCATGTCCCGGCACCAATGGCAAAAGCTTGTACAAAAGCTGTAGCACCGCTCGGCATGGCAATGTGGCAGCATGGTTGCCTGCAGCAATTATTACTAGAGCATTGCAGGGCAAACACCCATCACATAGAACAGGGATGGGAACTACAGAGCTTGCCCTGCCAAGAACCTCTCCTAAAGGGTCCTGCGTGGGAGAGGTAGGTCATGGCAGCACCGGCATCGACTAGAAGAACTCTCTTATTCAGCAGATATGTCTGCTGATAACGGGGGCCACAGGTACGGAGCGCGCTCAGAAAGCTCTTGCGGGTAGCCCGCAAGACGCCGCACCCTATTCCTACCTGGAAGAAATATTTTTGCCAGTCCTCCACGCTAAAGAAGTCTGCGCTGGCCTCCCCCGGCTTGAACGTCGCGAGAAGCCGCCACCTGCGGCCAGATGCATGCAAGTCAAGACACATCGAGTAGCGTCACGTGCGGGTCACGTGCACGGGCGAACGTGGCCTAATGCCCTGCGTGTTCGATCCGATCACCGACGTGGGATCTAGACACTATTTGACACTTAAATTATAAATTAAATTATAACATGCCTCCGTTGGGAGATCATGTAGCACATATTCCATGATGGATGGGATTTGACACTTGGGCCCTACCTTCTCGGTAACCGGGGATCGGCATTGGGATTGGCTGATGGGTTGGCCTGTTCCAGTTTCTCGACGAGCTCCTCTATGCGCCGGTTGGACGCCGTTCTGCTTTTCCCACTAGTACCATCGCCTAGCAACCTGAGCAATTCATCCTTCATCCCCCGGACCTCCGAGGAAGTTGCCATCTTAGCAGTCGGATTGGCACCCTGCTGGGCGCTAACCGCCCACAACCTCTGTTGGCTGGACCCCGAAGGCCTCGTCAATCGCAGCTTCCCAAAGCCATTCGGATGATGCTTTGTGGATAATGGGATCTGCACATTAGACGTTTTCTTCTCCACATTTACCGAATTGCAACGTGCATGTGGCACAGAGGCAATGCGGGACGCTAAAGACGCCATAGCACTGCAAGCAAGATAAAAGGCCAGAAAGGTAAAGAGTTAAATCAAGATACACAGCCCTACCAGATCGATAACTTAATGACCGGCCTAGCTGGCAACTGGCGATGGGCTCCAAATGCCACGATTGCAGAAAAAATCAGGCCTTGCTTGCCTTGGAGCTGGCCTTGGTCTACCCGGTCGTACTGTACACTGAGATGAGTAGGGAGATAGCGACACGTAGCTAACAACACCAGTCCTGAAACCACATAGATCGTGCTGGACGACGTCACGGCAGGTTGCAGCAGCTAGTAGTGTCGTACCAAGACATCGCATGAAGAAGTTCACAGAATCCCTTCCTGTAAAACAGGTAATGGGACTTGGGAGCGACAAATATCTCCAAGATTTTCCGGACATCTTTTGAGGCTGGGAAACAAGACATCAGGATCCTCCAATTGCACGATGGCGTTCGTGGCATATATTTGACGCTGCTACGCAGCAGCTACGTAACCCAATGTAACGAAACGAACACGTCAACACCCTTTGTACGAACACTTAGCACCATCGAGTAGTTAACGAACACGAAGCCAAACTGGAAAAAAGTGGACACGACGGTTGGACGTAAACTTGAGAATCTTCTCCTACCTTCCTGGGGCAAAATCCGATCCAATAAATGAAGTCCGTGCTGACTGAGAGGAATGACAATCGGTATCTCCGTTGGTGGACATAACCAAAGACTAATTGACGACTGACGCACCGCTCCAGCTGGCCTTGTACGCAGTTGACATTGCCATCCACTTATCCAAGCTCGTGCATCGTTGTATCGGTGCAACACTTCTAGGCGCACAAGTATACAAGCGTACATTATTTATTCATTTCCAATATATAATACGGGGATTGGTATGAGATTTTAACCCGGTGTTCCGCCATTCACGCAAGCCAGCATAACCTTGTTATCAAAATGCAGTCCACAGCAAGCCTCTCCTGCAAGCGTGTGCTGCCACCAGTGGCGGGCATTTCTCTTAAGTCTGCCAGGTCGACCAGGATGAATGCCTCAAATATTTCACAGCTCCGGTCAGTATGCCCAGGCTCGGCCCGCCTGTCTGCCTCGTTCCCCCGCCCTGCTATGTTACCTCGCCTTTCGCTGAGCGTGCGGGCCGAGAAAGAGACCGAAAAGGAGAAGGAGAAGGAAAAGGAAAAGGGGAAGTCCCGACCTCGATTTAGCTTGTCCTTGAAGCCACGGAAGATTCTCATTGACAAGCGGACGTATGACACTTACAAAAGCAGCATGCAAGGCCTCGGGTACGTATTCAGACAGTTGCTCCCTTGCATACTCAACCGTCGCACCGCCTATGTTTATAACGCTGCTCGCCTCCCACATCCATAGCATCGGTCCGAGTCCGCCCGCGCGTCTCCCATCACATTTCATCCGTATCCCCTCCCCTGTCCTTTGCTCGACTGACTCTCCCGACATCACCCGCGCGCGGCACGCGCTTAACACGCGGCCCTCTTCCCCCCGCCCCCCCCCTGAAGGCTGGACCCGAGCAACCCCGAGGACATGAAGAAGCTCTTCGTCCGCTCCTCCGTCAGCCTCTTCGCCTACCGTTTCGTGAACATCCTGTCCAGCCTGCTCGCAGTGTATGCGTGCAACCTGGTCACGGAGGACCTGCCCAACCTGGGCCTCCCTGGTGTGTTCACCACGGTGCTCCAGGGACTCTTCTACCTGGGAGGCGGCTACTACCTCGCCGAGGCATTCTTCAGCATCATCGTTTCGCTAGCGGCGCTCTACTCCACCATCCAGCTGCAGATGAACCCGCAGATCCTGCTGGACGCGATCAAGGAGTTTGAGGCCACTGGTGTGCAGCCGGTGGACAGCGGCCGCGGCGCGTTCAATGCCGCCGCCGCCATCACCAAGCTGCGCAGCCTCAAGGATGCGCTGCAGGTAAGCGCGCCGTTCGGTCATCCTGCGTGTGGTGGTTTGGTCATGGTGTGTGGGTGGCACCGTTACAATAGCAGCTGCGCAGTCTCTAGCACGCGCTGCAGGTCCGCGGTGTAGCCCGGTCATGGATGCTTCCACCAGCCTGGCAGCTTGCCCTTCTGCGGCGTGGCAACACCTCGCGTGCATCCCCGCATGGCACCTGCCTAACGTCTAGCATTCATTGCTCCCTCAATTTGTTTGTTTCCACTCCGTCCTCATCACCTGCGAAGGCTAACCTCCCCTTCCTCGTCGGCCTGCGAAAGTGGGAAAGCTCCCCTTTCCCTCACCTGTCTCACACCCAACATCCCCCCCCCCCCCCCCCCCCTCCCCCCCTCGAGTCTCTTCTACCCACGTTTCCTTGGCCCCCCGCCCCCTCCAGGCTAAGGTGGGCGAGTTCCCCACCTCCTCCAACGACACCCTGACCGAGCTGAACACCTTCCTCATTCTGGAGCGCGCAGAGAAGAGCGGGTACCGCCCGGCCGACGACGGCCTCAGCGAGGAGCAGTTCATGTCGCTTGCGCGTACCTTCTGCGCGTACGACCTCAACAGCGACGGCTGCATTGACAGCGGCGAGTTCCGGCGCCTCATGAGCGAGCTCGCGCCGGCGCTCACGGGGGAGGAGGTGGCCGACGTGTACAAGGCGCTGGACAGCAACAAGAATGGAGTGATCGACTTTGTGGAGGTGAGCGGTTGGGGGTCGCGTGGCTGGTTCGTGGCGGGGTGTGATCGACTTTGTGGAGGTGAGCGGTTGGGGGTCGGGTGGCTGGTTTGTGGTGGGGTGCGGTCGACTTTGTGGAGGTGAGCGGTTGGGGGCGCGCGTGGCTGGTTTGTGGTGGAGAGGGTACCCGTAGCCACAGGGGGGTGGTACAAGGTGCTGGTATTGAACTCGTGGAGGCAAGCACCTAAGCTCAACGTCGCATTGAGGAGTACGATAGGGCTCCCGATGACTCTGTTCAAGGATACTTGTGTAGCGCCTCCACTAGATGTTTTAGGGCTCCTGATGACTCCGTTCAGGTATACTTGTGTAGCGCCTCCACGAGACGTTGTAGGGCTCCTGATGACTCCGTTCAAGGATGCTTGTGTAGCGCCTCCACGAGACGTTTTAGGGCTCCTGATGACTCCGTTCAAGGATGCTTGTGTAGCGCCTCCACTAGACGTGTTAGGGCTCCTGATGACTCCGTTCAAGGATGCTTGTGTAGCGCCTCCACGCGACGTTGTAGGGCTCCTGATGACTCCGTTCAAGGATGCTTGTGTAGCGCCTCCACGAGACGTTGTAGGGCTCCTGATGACTCCGTTCAAGGATGCTTATGTAGCGCCTCCACGAGACGTTGTAGGGCTCCTGATGACTCCGTTCAAGTATACTTGTGTAGCGCCTCCACGAGACGTTTTAGGGCTCCTGATGACTCCGTTCAAGGATGCTTGTGTAGCGCCTCCACGAGACGTTTTAGGGCTCCTGATGACTCCGTTGAAGGATGCTTGTGTAGCGCCTCCACTAGACGTTTTAGGGCTCCTGATGACTCCGTTCAAGGATGCTTGTGTAGCGCCTCCACTAGACGTTTTAGGGCTCCTGATGACTCCGTTCAAGGATGCTTGTGTAGCGCCCCCACTAGACGTTTTAGGGCTCCTGATGACTCCGTTCAAGGATGCTTGTGTAGCGCCTCCACGAGACGTTTTAGGGCTCCTGATGACTCCGTTCAAGGATGCTTGTGTAGCGCCTCCACGAGACGTTGTAGGGCTCCTGATGACTCCGTTCAAGGATGCTTGTGTAGCGCCTCCACGAGACGTTTTAGCGCGCCGAATTATTGAACTCATGGAGGTGAGCACGCATGCTTGTGTTGGTGTTTGTCAGGGTGGGCCAAGGGTGAAGAACCCTGTTTTGCCATTTCCTGCACTCATGAACCAGTAGCTAGATCTCCGAGGCTAACCCCCTGAACCTGTAGGGCCATGGCCATGTCGTTACGAAGGCACAACGAACTTGGGTACTGGGATGGAAGATCCTCCCCTTAGTTTTGGAGGCAGGTCAAATCCAGGCCTCAGGCCCTGCATCCTTGGGCAGACTAAGCAAACAGCTGCACGCGAGCATTGGTGAGGCTGACCGCGCTTGTCTCCTTCCCTTTGTGTACCTGCTACCCTGTTCTGTGCCTCTGCCGCATCTTTGCCACGCACAGTTTGCGCGTTGGAGTGCGGACAAGTTGCCCGAGCCGTCGCCGCCAACCACTGAGTCGGCGCGCCCCCCCGCCGGCGCGTCCAAGTAAATTCTTGGGAGCTAATAAACTTCTTGAATAAGGGGTTTCCCCAATGGAATCAAACGCCCAGTCGAGTGCCCTCGCCGTGCCCATGTGCATCCAGGATGTGCAGGGTTGACCGTGCTGTCCTGGGGAAAAGGGTTGTCAGACAATCATGGGGCAAAAAGGCAGCCTGTGCCAGAAAACGGGCGGTGCATGCCCCACTTATCCAGGGCGTGTGCCTCTGGGCCCGCAATAACGGGTGCCTCTTCGAGTATGTGCCATTTTAAGTTAGTTGTGGGGCTGATGCGTGGGTGGCCCCTGAAGGTGTGTCGTTGCGGTGTTATTGTACATATAAAAACATAAGTTCGTTGCTGTTGTGTTGGGGCACCCACAGTGAGGGCTATTTTGGTCTCAGCGCATGCGAGCTGCTGCTGTGGATAAGGTTTTTCAACGCTTGCATTCATAAATCTACCACAGCATCCCCTACACCGGGGGATGTGTAATCTTTTAACACTAGAGGTGTCTTTCACTGGCAGGGTTGGTATCCCTTGCCTTCATCGGTGGAACACAAGGTTGTCCTGGGCCGGGTGCTGCTCTTTGCATGCCAGAGGGTCGTGATGAGGTGGTCATATTATTGTAATTATTTGATAAATTAACTAATTAATTAATTAAACCCATGCTCCCCTTGGGGAGTCACGGAGCACTTTGCCCGATGTGTGGAAAGATGGATGGATGCGCGCGCATGCAATCTTACCGGTCTAGTTACAAACAATCCTACTGGTCTTTAACTAGAGTGTGCCAGGCCCTAGGGGTCTTGCCTAGCATACTCGAGGCGCCGGCGGTGGGGTTGGAGATTAGTGCAAAACTGAGGCGATGGTGATTGGGGCTACCAGTCGCCCGCCGCTGCCGCGGCTGCGAGACGGGACGGAGATCCCGTTCCAAGATCGCTTCAAACTGCTGGGGAGCATGCTCCCCGACACTACCAACGATGTGGACATCCGCATCGGCCTAGCCTGGGCTAGGCATCGTTCGCCCAAAACCTACTGGCGCTCGAAGGACCTGGGACCGCAAGCGAATGCTCTTCAAGATCCTGGTCCTCACAGTGCTCACCTATGGCGCCGAGGCATGGACGCTCACGGACACGCTGGCCACACGGCTGAACGGCACGGTTACCAGGATGCTCCGACAGGCCCTGAACGTAGGGTTTTCCACACATAGGTCTTTAAGAGTCTTTGTATCAGGGTATGCCTCGCATTTCGGACGAGATTAGGCAGCGTAGGATAGCATTCATAGGACATCTTGCTCGCACCAGTCAGCTAGTAGACACCGACCTCGGTCTGGCCGGCCCCCAGCCGCTTGGCCAACCAGGGCGGCATATCCTGACCTGGCCTGGCCCCAAGGACATTCCTAGAAAAATGGGTTTATAAGCATGTCATGACCTATCCACAGCAGTTGCTGGCCGACCTAGTGGTCCCAGCTTCGTTTGAACACCGCATTCACTCCCTCTCTCTTGCTTGGACTGCTAAATTAATGCAGAACAAGAAGAGGTGGCAGACGATTGTCCAGGCTCACACGCCGGCCCCTGTGGGCAAGCCCCCTCCCCCAAGGAGGAACTGAGGGGCGCTTTGCTGAGTAGAGTAGTTAGGGTTTTCTAGATTAGCTTAGAGTTAGCTTCGTTCGGTTTCGCGGCTTCGCCCACCTCCATCCATCCAGCAAGGGAATACGTGCTACATGATCTCCCAACGAAGTCATTAATTAATTAATTAATTAATTAATTAATTATCAACATCACTCCGTTGGGAGTAGATGTAGCACATAGCCCTGAGAAGGGGCATATGGCTTTTAATACATTCTAGGCTACTTCATGCAAGGGTGGGAATGTAAGCTACCCCTGCTCTAGGTGCACCAGGGCACCTGCACCCTCATGGTCTATCACGCTATGCCCGGGTAAGGGGGGAGCATGCCTGTGAGGGAGGAAGATCATCATGGCTATATAAGAGCTAGGACATGGCTTCTCGACAGAGAGCATCTCTCTGCATGGCAAAGCATGGCTAAATTCTTAATGCAACATCCATGGGGGTCCCATTATAGGCATGGCGTGGCTAAATTCTGAAGGCAACATCCATGGGGGCCATTATGGGCGCACATGCGCGTGGGCCACATGCTAGGCTAAGCCTTACTAATCTACACTACTGGTATATATATTCCTAGTCTGAGGTGGCAGGAGGGGGCTGCCAGGGCTTGTGGTCAACGTGGATGACCGCCCCCCTCCAGTAACGAAGTCATGTTATAATTTAATCTAATTTATACTAGCATACTTCCCGCGCGGCTTTCCCACTGTGGGGTGGTCATTGGCCTCTATATCCTGAGCCCAGTTGGCCTTGTCCATCATCTTTTTCCAACTCACGGAGAGGCCGATTCCCCCTGTGTCCTCGACTAGGAGGTGCCTGCCTGGCTGAGCAGGTCGCAGCCCTGCGGCCGGAGGGGCCACGAGATGTGTCTACCTGGTCATTGGTGCGAGCTTATTAGTGCCCTACGGCTGGTTGCAGTCGCGCCTCTGCTTGATGGTGCTGGTGATAAGTGGCATCATTTCCTAGGTACGTACAATTCCTCCTTGCGGACATGTGTTGCGGCATAGCCCACACGGAAAATTTACCGCAGCATGTTGGTGACCGCGCCGTCCAGCTTTTTCGCAATTAAGGTCGGCTGTGAGGGTTCACGTCTCGGCCCCATAAGAGAAAACAGGAAGGACCAGGCCGGCCCTTATTAAACATGTCCTGTTTCTAGCGGCTTGCCCAAGGGCTTGCGCCACAGGGCCCTAGCTGTATGGGCGCCCTTAAAGCGTGCCAGGCGAGGGAGATACAGTGGTCGACACGTCGGCCGCAGAGCTGGGGAGTAAGCTACCCAGCAGCTTGATGCGGTCCCAGTACTGGACGCGAGAGCCATGAAGATGGAAGAGGTGGGGCGGCGGCTGAGTGAGCCCAACTGCCAGGGCCTCAGGTCAGTGTTGCTGACCTCGAGCCCCGCCACTCGGGCGCCTCGATTGCGAGGCACACAAGCCATGTCTGCTGCACATGCTCAGTGCCCTTGAAAATTAAAAATTAAAAATTAAAAATTAAAAATTAAAAATTAAAAATTAAAAATTAAAAATTAAAAATTAAAAATTAAAAATTAAAAATTAAAAATTAAAAATTAAAAATTAAAAATTAAAAATTAAAAATTAAATTATAACATGACTCCGTTGGGAGATCATTTAGCACATATTCCCTTGCTGGATGGGTGGAGGTGGGCAAAGCCGCGAAACCGAACACATCTAACTCTAAGCTAATCCAATCTAGAAAACCCTAACTATTCTACTCAGCAAAGCGCCCCTTCCCGTCTTGGGGGGGGGGGGCGGCTTGCCCACAGGGGCTGGCGTATGAGCCTGGACAATCGTCTTCCACCTCTTCTTTGCCATGTAGCAGTCCAAGCAAGAGAGAGGCGCCGGGAGTGGATGCGATGAGTGCCCTCGAAGAAGGTGGTGTCGTCTGCATAGATAATTTCCGCTAGCCTCATCTCCGTGTCCGCCCCGCCGTGCTAGAAGTCCAGAACTTGTTGGCGACTTTCACCCCGGTTTCCCTACCCACAATGCGAGCAAACCGCTTGCGCGCCTGAATCAATTACGTATTCAACCACAATAATGTCAGGGTATATCCATGGTGAGAGCTCAGAGCACACAGCTCTGCCACACACCCTTCTGAAGAGGGCATGCCGGGTGATATGGGGGCGTGGACCCGTATAGGAATTAGTGCGCATCGAGGTGGCGGACCCTTCATACAGGTTGCGAATGACAGCAATAAGGGGGAGGGCGATCCGGAATCAGAGCGAGGATGTCCCACAGCGCAGATCACCAGAACGCCGAGTCGAAGCCTTTGATGAAGTCCACCAGCACAAGGTGCGAAGGGGACTCTCCAGGTTGGAGGCGGTGCAGTTTTTCTACCAGGCGGCGAGTAGCGAAGAGCGCTTGTACTGTGTTGCGGCCAGGACGGAAGCCGAGGTGAGTCTCGCTGAGGTCGCCCACCAAGGCAGAGCGCAGGCGGTTCAGGAATCAGGATGCCGGAGCCGCATGAAAAGCATGAGGTGCGCTTTGAATGCACACCCCAGCTCTGTAGTTGCCGGGGTCGGCGGGCGACCCTTTGGTTTTGTACAGCATCGTGCGAAAACTGTGTTGCCAGGCCGCCGGGGGAGGTTGCATGCGACGACAGCAGAACTGCGGATGTGCACAGATGTCCCGGATGACCAAGAGCAATTAACATGGCCCCAGCATTGCTGATGTCCTCGAACTCGGCGGCGAGTTCACGACCGCGCGGCCGGAATCTCGTCGGATCGAGCCTGTGGCTGCGTCATAGCGCAGGCGCTGGACCGCCTCCGTGACCCGTCGATCTTGGGCCGGAGGTGAAAGGAGGCATGTCTGACGGGTCTGGTAGCGGGCAGGTCAGCGCGGGGGCCGGACCAGGTAGTCTGCTGTGGACCCTGGCGGTGCCGGGCCGGCCCGGCCGGGCCGCCGGCCGGCCAGGGCGGCCTGGTGGCCGGGCGGCTAGCTGCGGGCAGCAAGGGCGGGGGCCGTTGTGGTCGAAGTAGATGACCGCCCCCCTCCAGAATACTGGCTTCTTGAACCCTGCCGAGCGCTGTCTGCCGGAGCTGGAGGTAGGTCGGCCGTAGCTCCCGTTTCCGTTGTTGCTCACATGGGTCTTATTGCACCCACAGAACTTGCCGGATCGTCTATCGTGTCCGATTGCTGCTGTGGCATGCCTTTGGCATGAAGGAGAAAGTGGGTCTCTGCCCTTAATTCTTGCCCTTAATTCTTCCTGTTGTGCACATACAGGGACGAGGTTCGTACGTTACACTACAACCAGATTCCAGCCGTGGTCAACCTGCCTACTTCGGCGATACTAGAATATCGCGTACGTAGGTCCGTGCGTAGTACTCCTGCGCACTTAGGTCGATCTAGTGGTGAGTCATCTTCTAAAGATTCAGCAATATCGGACATATTGGCACCCCTCTCCGGTAAAGAGGTTTTTCGCAGTTGGGCTGTTTCGAAACGTTAAGTGAGATGCCTTCGGATCGGGAGACTCACACAGCCGCGAAATCATGCCAAAGGTCCTATGTTCGATTCCTTGCTGGTAGCTTCTAGGCTTTCTTACTTTCTGTGTTCCGCGGAATCTCAGATTTGGGCAGCTAGCGTTTTCACGTAAACTTGTTGCTTTCTGACGACGATACAGGGATTAAAAGCACTCCGGTGCTCCGCAACTCCCCAACGGGAGCACGAGTTTAATTAATTATTATAATTATTAATCAATTCCGTTGTTGCTGCGCCAGGGTCGTCGTCGTCAGGAGTGTCAAGTCGTCGTCCAGAGTGTAGGGAGTCCTCTCGAGCCGCTTGCGGCGTCAGTACGTGAGAAACGAAAGCTTGTCTGCCATGTTCTAAAAGATGAGCAGTAGCGGGGGCGGTCCCGCCTTACCCCGCGAGCGGGGAAGGCGGAGGGCCTCCAGCTTGAGCTCACCAATGAGGTCCATAGTGCGGGCAAGGATTTCGTCCGCAAACGCCTGCGCAAGCGGGCTTCTCGGAGTTCTCACCTCAGTCCACCAGGTCAATTGACCTGGTGCTGGTTAAAGTGCTTTCAAGACGATGCATGCGCTTGTCGCCGGAGCTCGGCCTCCTCGTGGAGGTCCAGCGTCTGTTGCTTGAGCTAGCTGTGCTGTGATGGCGGAGGTGGTGGTGGTGGTGTGGTTCAGCATGCAGCATGGAGGGCTGGCAGGTCTGCCGGGGGGGGATCAGTGAGCATCGCCTGCCGGGCGGCCAGCGGGGGCTGGCTTGGCGGCAATGTCCTTCACCGCCTGGGCGGTGAGGCCTGCGGTGTTTTGCAGGCCGACTCGGTGGCGATGGCGTTGTCAGTCCTGGAGCTAGGCGCTTGTTGATGTCACCGAGCTGGGCGGTGATGGCTTCGGTGGTGGCGGTGGTGGCAGTGGGGGTGGAGGCGAGAAGGGTGGAGATGGCGGTGGAGATGGTGGAAAGCTCGGCAGCCAGCGTGCGGCCCACGGCTGCCACATCTGCAGCAAGGGGGGTCACGTGCTGCGCGATGGCCTCCTGAAGCCGGAGGGTGCAGAAGGTGGCTTCGGTCAAGGGGGAGGGGACCCAGAGGTCGTCGGCAGAGCACTTTAATTAAGGATGGAGAAGAGAGTGGCGAGCTGAAGGCGAGGACGAGACCAGCCGGGCAGGTGGTCAGGTCCGCGGTGGGAATTATTTAATTAATTAATAGACACGTGACTCGGTCACGTGAGCATAAGTCCTCAGTGGGAGGGGAACATGGGATTAATTAATTAATTAATTAATTAAACTCGTGCTCCCGTTGGGGAGTCACGGAGCACCGAAGTGCTTTTAATCCCTGTGTGTGCACTACAGGAGAAAGGGCAGAGACCCCCAGTCTCCTTCATGCCAAAGGCATGCCACAGCTGCAATCGGGCGCGGCTAGCTAGCTAGGACAGGCTAACGATCCGGCAAACTGTGGGTGCAATAAGACCCATGTGAGCATATCATAGCAAGGAGCGTGGGCAAGTAATCTGAACATAGCCAGGGCGTAGCATGGCTGTACTGAACATGGGATGGAATGGATGATGTGAGCTATCTAGGTCCTAGTGACTGGGTTGCATATGGGCACCACCGCCCGAATCGCTATGAATGCCATACGTGGTCACGCAGAGCCCCCACAGACTTGGGGGTGGTCTCCTTCATCACTACTTGCCATCTATCCTTGCGTACCATCTGCCTCCATATTACAGACAAACCAGCTAGGAGGCTGCCCGGGTGTGAGCCCGTCACGTCTATAGTGTAGCACATGTCCATGCCGAGTCTATCACGAAAAGTCCACGGGTGCATGGTGGCCCTGCCGCGCGTGGCCTGGGGCACGCCAGGTGAGGACATAACGCCCAGGCTGGGCGGGCTTGGTGCCAGCTAGTTTATCTGATACATGTGTCTACCTGATCTGTGCAGGCGCGGCCGGTGGGAAAACCGGCCGTCAACTCCATATTGCGTAGGCGCATCTTGTCATTGATTTGCTGGCACAGGGCAAGGAGCGAGGCGTGCGACCCATAAAACGCGATCGAGCTCCAGTATCTTGATTGGGGGCTTTTGAAAATAGCCGGGCCGGTCGACGTCAAAGGTTGAAAATAACCTGTCGACTACCGCCTCGTCTGCCATTAGAGTAGAGAAAAGCTCATATGAGGACTATATCCCCCTCTTGTGACTATATGACCAGTTGGCGTCTGATGCAGACAATCGATATTTGTAACTTTCGTATAATTATTTTCTAATGATCATGCTAACCTCGACTATGCTAATCTCGAGATTAGCATAGTACTCCGTGGCATGCCCATGCGCATTAATTAATTTGATTTTGATTTTTATAATGATAATTAATTATTTAATAGACACGTGACTGCGTCACGTGAACATAAGTCCTCAGTGGGAGGCCGAACATGGGATGGAATGAATGGTATAAGCTATCTAGGTCCTAGTTACAGGGGTGTGGGCACCGCGGCCCGAATCGCTATGAATGCCATACTTGGTCACACGCGGAGCCCCCACAGGCTTGGGGGTGGTCTCCTTCATCACTACTTGCCATCTATCCTTGCGCACCATCTGCCTCCATATTACAGACAAACCAGGAGGCTGCCCGGGGGTGAGCCCGTCACGTCTAGTGTAGCACATGTCCATGCCGAGTCTATCACGAAAAGTCCACGGGTGGCGGCCCTGCCGCGCGCGGCGGGGGGCACGCCAGGTGAGGACATATTGCCCAGGCTGGGCGGGCTTGGTGCCAGCTAGGCTATCTGAGGTATCTACCTGATCTGTGCGGGCCAGGTGCCCGGCTAGGCCCAGGCGTCTGTGCCTAATAATGTGGGAAACATAGGGCAAATCAGCGTACAAATCCTCATTACTAATGTGCAAACCAAAGGGGAGGTTAAGAGCCTTGCGCAGCATCTTGGTGACGGCGCCGTCAGAATGACGACCTTGAAGAGGTCACGCTTGACGATCCGGGGTAGGGCGGGGTTGCTCCTCCAGCGGCGGTGGTCATGGAGGTGCGCCCACGCCATGCCGATCCGTGTCGTCATGTCGTCCTCGCAGTCGGGAAGCCAACTGCCGAGCAGCTTGAAGCGGCCTGAAGGAGGGTAGTTGACCTCGGCATCGTCTAGGAGGCGGAGTGTGGGTGGGGGCCCTGCCATGCCGAGGGCCAGGGCCTCCGTTTTGGGGCTGATTTCTAGAC
Source organism: Mesostigma viride (assembly GCA_009746045.1). NCBI lineage: Eukaryota > Viridiplantae > Streptophyta > Mesostigmatophyceae > Mesostigmatales > Mesostigmataceae > Mesostigma > Mesostigma viride. The sequence goes on along the minus strand of RPFO01000080.1, from coordinate 12,078,231 downwards.
CAAGCGCCCGAGCCTCGAGCGCCAGGCAGTCCAGCCAAAGTTGGGCAGACTCCGGCTTCTCGATGAGCGTGATGTCGTCGGCATAAATGAGGTCAGCTAGTAAATTCTGCTTGTTAGTCGGCCCATGCGCATGACACGCAAGTACTTACTTACTAACTCACTGTCTACGTCAAAGTCGCGCTAGATCGGACCAGCTCAGTAGGTTCGCCAGGGCGACTGCGCTTGGGCTCACTGGCGATGCCGAGGGCCAGGCAAGCCCGGGAGGGACCTGGGCGACCACCAGTGCTTGACTAGCTAGTGTCACCGCTGCGCATGCCTTCCGGGCCTGAGGGCGAAGCTGCAGACGTATTTTCAGGGCTTAGCGTAGCTGCCAGGCTGCGTTGCGTAGAAGAGCGTTTGCTCGTCATGATGTTGCGTAATAGCTTCGGGAAAATGTATCTGTGTGTGCGTCTTAGAAAGACGAATTCAGAGATTGTGATATTCATGGCCGAATTTGGTGCCCAAACGTGAAAGTTATGAGCTCCGCCGTCAGCCATGGCTACCTCGTGAATCGTGGGGAGTCTGACTCACATGTAGCTTCCATGATTCAACTCTATCATTGTGTAGCAGTTTCCAAAATTGCTGCTGGCTGGTCTCATTGATATATTGATCTTTATTTTTAAGTGAGACAACTATTCCTGGGCGCATGGCAGTCCAACGTCGCCTAATCGAGGACTAGAGCAGTTGTCTGAGAGGAAATGCGCGACGATCGCGGAAGCCGTGTGGCTGTATGTACGAAGATCTGCGCATATGGAGGGATAATGGCGGACACGAAGTGCCTGACCGGGTGGTGGATGGAAAGAGAGAGCATTGATAAGTGAAGGGGAAACTTTGATGGCCTGGTAGTGCACCCCTAAAAACCATTTTCAGCCATTCACAATTCCGAAACCATGTGTAATTCTTAACCAAGGTTGTACCAATCATGCATGGCGTTGTAAAATTACACAACACCGAACAAGCGCACATTATGTACATTGGGTGGGCCTCGGGTGACCATGGGCATACTCCCTATTGCCACCCTAACGATGGTCTGCACGTCCCCTTATTTGATCCTACCCTACAGGCTAATTGCGAGACAGCTGGCTGCACGCGCTCTAGCCTCCCACCTTCCTATTCAGTGCTACGAAAGAATGGAATCAAGCACAACCAGGAAACGGTGGTGTCCGAGCCAGCAGAAGCAGTTGGCAAAGGGTCAGCACACGCCCGTGTCACACGCGCCAGGTCAACAAGCCAGGATTCCTAGCCAGGTCAACTAGCTAGTGGTCACCAACTAGCCAGTGGTCGCAAACTAGCAAGAGGTCACCAAGCAGCTAGGGTTAACCACTCGAGTTAGTACTGCTGCCAGCAAATATCTCAAAGTCGCACACCAGTGGTAGGTGGTCGCTGGCATGCGCCTGCAAAGGATGCCCGGGTGGCAATGATATGTGTAGTGTCAGACAACAATCAACCAACCAACCAACCAACCAGGCAGCCAGCAAGGCTGGGCAGTGCGAGTCCTGACGTGGACAACAGGAGGTCAAGTACGCAATTATGAAACCCTTGCCACGTGTGCAATCCTGTCGAGAAAAAACGGAACTAAAGAGAGGCGCATGAAATATATATATATATGGCTTTTTACAATGCACAGCTAGCTGATCCAAAAGACGCGCACTGCTATGCGTGCATTGAAATTGAAGAGAGCCCACCACGCCAGAAACAGGAGCTGAGTTTCTATCCAGCCCGGCTGCAGTACTTGACATACTCGCCTACCCATGCTGACAGACACCTGTCGTGTATTGAACAAGGTACTTGGGTCAGCCTAAACAAGGAGGCAAACATGACCCTTCCTTCGCAGCATTCTCGTGTCATCCAGGCATTCCATGGCCCTCTCCCCCATCACATCCACGGCACCAGGCACGGATCCGTCCCCAGATTACTAATAGCAGGCGTGCCGTCCGTGCCATCCGCAACAACAGCCCTCGTGTCCCAGCTATGCCGCAGAGGTGGCATCACGCGGCCAGAGTGCAGGTCAGCGTGGGAAAGTTCCCGAGATCTATTAAACTAATGAACTCGCTAATCATGGAACCTAAACGGGCGGATACTGAAAAATGTGCTCTAGATCACCACACAGGAATTGGAAACGCCGAAAAAGAAAGCTCCAAAACGAAATATCTACAATTAATTACTACAGGCATTTGCCACCCCACACGAGAGGAGGTATATAAACCCACTCCTGCATACCAACCCATCCCTGCATACAACCCATCACTGCTGACAAACCCGCCCCTGCTTACAAACCCACCCCTGCTTACAAACCCACCATCGCACACAAACCCACCACTAGGCACATAAACACAAGCAGAGCTCAAAGACCAAACCCACGCACCGTGAGCAGCCCCCCCCGGCGCTTGCTGATGCCCGCTGCGTCGGCCTCGGCGCACGTGGGTGTGTCCAGCACGCGCACTGGCACCAGCGAGGGGGAGTGCCTGCACAGCACCGCACATATGATGGCGGGAAACAGCGGATTGGGGGGAAGTAACGCAGCGGTGATGATCGAGCAGGGTACCACGAGGGGGAGCTGCCTGCACACCCCAGTGGCATGAACTTGGTGATCAGCCACACAGGGCAGGAGGATTGGGGTGAAGAAGGGCCGCTGTTATAATCAACCATGGCATGAGCTAGGTAAGGTCGAAGAAGGTCGACTCAGAATGCGAGCGGGTTGCACCGCGGACCAGAGCGAGGGCATCGCCGCGTTCCCCTCTGGGCATTGAAGCGATGACATCTTTACGCACGCCATCTTTACAAATGAATGTTGTGAATCCCACAGGCAGCCATTTTTGTTGATGCACAGGATGATGGGATAGCCATGATGAGCTATGTATTATGAAATATGATCATGGTCCGGATTCTCCAGATTTCCGGCCTGCGCTGGCTGTCTCAATGATACTGGTTACAATAATGATTACGAGGCTAGGCATCACGGAGACAGAAATGGAAACCTGGTGAGGTTCCAGGGGGCACAGGAATACTTATGAACAGTTACATTCCAGGGACGCAGCATTAGAACCAAAACAAGCATCCCATTGGGGTTTGCCGCATGCATAAGCCAGCAACAAGCAGTGAGGCAAGGTCGGTGCAGCGTCTAGAAGGCATTCACGCCCCAAACCATAGAGGTCGGTGGAAATGCGCACCCTGGCGCCGGGCGTTCACCGGCCCTGAACAGAGGCATACGACCGATCCATGATCTGGTAAAAACTGATCCCACACGTGTCTGATAGAACCTGCCACCCGTGTCTGGTGTGAGGCAGGAGGCAGGAGGCCAGCCATGGTGCCGCGCAGCACGCGTAATTGATCTCATGAAGGAGACCACCCATGCATTATGGTCATTACAATCGGTACTATGATCATCCACGGGTGCGAGAATGGCAATGGGAATCATCCAAGTTTTCAGCGGGCCAAACCCCTACCGACGATTCCAACACCACAAGCAACACCACCAACCACCAGAACACAGTTCAAGGCCCAGCCCCTCCCACCCCGCCACCACCGCACACACAATCTTTTCGACCCGAATGGTATGGCTTAGCTACCAGATGCAGTCAACCGTCCCTTACCCGATGCAGTCGACCGTCCCTTACCAGATGTAGTCGACCGTCCCTTACCAGATGCAGTCGACCGTCCCTTACCAGACGCAGTCAACCGTCCCTAACCAGATGCAGTCAACCGTCCCTAACCAGATGCAGTCAACCGTCCCTTACCAGATGCAGTCGACCGTCCCTTACCAGATGTAGTCGACCGTCCCTTGGTACTTGTCGTGTTGCGTCGTCCACTCAGGTTCCTGGCGCACGCCCGGGTACCCTCGCTGCCGTGTGCGTGGGGGGGCATGCACGTGCGTGCCGCGATGGCCACAGGGCATGAGGGCATGAATGGCATGAATGGCAAAGGATGCGCGTCCACCCACGCGCGCATGGGGGTATGCGCGACCACAAGCAAAGCAGCGTGTGAGGGCGATGGGAGGCCCCGCACGCGCGCGCAGCGTACACGGGCAGCACGCATCGCATGGGTGATACGGCGGCGGCGTGAGGACGCGCATACCATTCCTGACCTGAAATTACCGTGCGGTGGCATACATGTACAAGCAGATTCATTTTCTATAGCAGGAACTGGGGGGCCAGGCAGGGGCCCGAGCCATTGGGTCCTTTCTTTGCAGGGAAAAACGGGCACTTGCTGCACTTGGGCCCAAGGCCCCAAAATGAGAACACCTGAACAGATAAATTTGCATTCTCACGGCAACAAAGGGACTAAAACTGAGCAGCTTCAGAAGGAGAAATGGGATTATCCAAAAGGCGCTATCAGAATCCGCTAACGAAACTAGAGCGAGCCACATTGACCACCACTGCCTGCTGAGAAATGCCACCCTCGCAGCATCCACTTCACCCACCTGCAGGAAAGCACAACCGCAACCCCGCGCAACGCACAACGCCCAACCCTTGGCCTAGTTCCAGTCCTCGCCCTCCTGCGTGCACGCACAACACCCAAAACCTTTGCCAAAAACGTAACCTTACCCACCTCTATGCAGTAGGCGCTCCTGAGGTGCAAGCCATGCGTCGCAACGGTCGTCCCCTTGTCCCCCACTGCCGCCTCCAGCTCCTGCCAGCTGGTCCATCCACGCGGCAGCACACCCAGCCCGGACACGCCACGCCCCACCTGCTGCCACCCGAGCGATGCAGGCCATTGCCCTTGCCCTTGCTCTCGCTCTCGCCCTTTCCCTACTCCAAGCTGCCCCTGCCCTGCTTGCGTTTGCGTCTGCCAGCCGCTAGAACCCCCGCCGCCGCCCCTGGCCGTGCCCCAACCACCCTGGTAGGCCCCTGGGATCTCGTCCCAGACCGGCATGGCCTCCGGCGTGGCCGCCCCCTGGCCACTGCGTGCCACCGCCGTCCCTTGGTCCCCCGCCCCATGAGCTCGCTGGCTATCTTCTCCCTTCCCCACACGCGCGTCATCGCCGCCGCTGCTGGCCTCCCCACGCAGCCCCTGCCCACCCTTGCCCACGCGCCTGGCCTCACCACCCCTCGTGCCATCACCCGTAGCATCCGACAGGGGGGCGGCCCCCGTTCTGTCTGATAGGGGGATGCCCCCCGTTCTGTCCGACAGCCCCAGATCTTTCATGCCGGCCGCCACCGTTGACGACGTGGACGTTGAGGACGATGATGCCGATGATGAGGAGGACGATGATGGTGGCCGCGCCTCCTCACCCTCCTCATCCCCCTCCTCGTGCCCCGCGGCCCCCCCCACCATGGCGGTGTCTGAGTCATCCTCCTCTCCCTCGTCCACCGTGCTGGCACACGCATCGGTGGCCTCCCTGCCCCCCCCATGTGTCCCTGCGCTGCCCACCCTGCCCCCCAGCGAGGCGGTCACCACAAGCCTCTCCCTTACCCACGTGGCTGCTGCCGCCATGTGACGCGGGGCCACAGGTACCTCTACCACCTCCCCTCCTCTCTCCCCCCGGCCCTCCAGCACATTCCCTCCCTCCTCCCCTTGGACAGCGTCACCGTAGACCACCGACACGCGAACCACCTCGCGGTCCACCGTGCTGACAGTCAGCCCCCCGGGTCGGCCCTCCCGGCCCATGACGCCCCCCTCACCACCTCTGTGCCCCATCACGACGCCAGTCCCTTGCGCTTCCGTTGGAACCCCCCCCCCCACTTGTCAACAAGCTCCCTGCACCGTCTCGTACTCCCATCAGCTCCGCCCCTTGTCCCGGTGTGGCATCCCCAGTCACCCCCACCCACCCCTGTCCTGGTCTTGCACCATCAGCGGGGAGCTCCCAACCGGTTGGCCCCATCACCCCCTGCCCCATGGGCCCTCCCGGCGACCTAGCCCCAGTGCTAGCCCGCCGCCCCCCGCCCTCCAGCTGGCCCGACATGGCGCGCCGGTCCACGGTGGACACGTCCAGCGCCCCTCGAGAAACAAACGTGTAGAGCGCGCTGCCCGGCTCTGCGTTCATGTCGCAGCAGATGAGGATGGCGGGGGAGGGGGGGAGCGCATGCTGCTGCCAGCTCCCTTGCGGCTGATGACTCGGCTCCGCCCCTCCTCTGACTTGACTCTCCGTGTAGGCCGTGCCGGCTTGCTCCGCCTGGGAATAGGAGACACCCCCCCCCACCCCCGCTCCCCTGCCACCTGCTGGCGGCCAACTGGTAGCTCCCCCACCCCCGCGGACGCCTCCCAACCCCCCTTGGCCATCTCCCCCGCCATCTGCTGCAGCCGGCGCGTGAGCGTGCGCAGCTGGCCCAACTTGAGGTCGCCGCGCTTCGGGTTGAACAGCGTGTGCGTGTTGGCCACCAGGACGACCGGGCCAGGGGGGCTGGCGCCGGACGACAATGAATCGGGACCTGCCTGCGATGCAGAAGCAGCTTGGAGAGGAGGGTCGACGCCACCGGGAGTAGAGGCGTAGACACCCTGGAAGAAAGGAGCGCCGTTGCCGAGAGTAGGGGCGCCGGCAAGCGAGGAAACGGCTCCAGGGGGTGCACTGCCAAGCTGGGCCCTCAGCACCCTCCCTCCCCCCTCCTCCCCCCCCAAGATCTCCAACGCGGTGATCAGCGCCACATTGTCATTGAACCCGTGCCGCGCAAATTCGATGCCCTCATACGTCACCAGCCGCAGACGTGACGTCAGCCAGAACGTGGCGCACCCGTCGCGCCGCACGCCCGTCCGCTTCTGATACAGGCCGTCGTACCCCTTGCCCCGCAGCGCCGCATACAGAGCCCCAAAGTCGTCCACCTCCTGGAGGCACGCCACCGCGGGCGCGTGCGCCAGTATCTCCGCGACCTGGCGCTGAAACCGGACGCCCGGCGACGTGGCGTGGTCGGGCGTGTGCCGGTACAGCTCCGCGCGGTGGTCCTCCAGCAGGTGCTGCGCCAGCAGGTTGAACGACATGACCCGCAGAGGGCTGACTCGGCCCTTTGTGCCACCCATCAGGTTTCCTGTGGCGCTGGCTGCCGCCGTGGCCGCCGCCGGCTCGCTTGCCACCATGCATGCCGCCGCCTCTGGCACCCGCCCCCCAACTTCCAACATCCCACCGGCAATGTTGACCGGCGGCACTAAACGTTCCTGCTGCCATGCCTGGTCGAGAACAAGTTGTGGGCGCTGGTCCAGGACGGGGGCCGATAAATGGTTTGCCGCCCTGACCCCAGACAGCGACGGTGCAACAGACGACACGGCGTGGCCCCCTGGCGGCGCGAAGCTGGTCCCTGGCAGCAACAGCCGCAGGAACTCCACCTCTGCGTCCTCTGTGTCCTCCGCCCCCACCTTGTCTTGTTGCCTGCCGTCGTCCGCCCCCACCTTGTCCCGCGTGCCTGGTGTCCCAGCGCCAGCGGGGGCGCCGCTCGGGGCAGACCCGCGTGTGTTTTGTGTATTCAAAGGGGCGACGCCAGCAGACCCGCCGCACGGACCGTGATGATGCGGCCCCTCGGCGCGCATGCTTGAAGTGCCGCCGACATCCGCGGACGCGTTCATTTGTGTTCCTGAAAGCACGACCCCGCTGTCCCGCAATAAACTGTCTCCCTCCTGGCCCACACCCGGCGCCGGCACATCGGGCGGTGGGGCACCAGGCAGTGGCGCAGCGAGCAGCGGAGCGTTCGCCGCCAACAAGGCATGTCCACCGCCACCGGAGGGCTGCGACGGGATCCTGGCACATTCGCGGAGGCGGATCACTTGGCGCCACATGCGGGGAAGGGGCGCTGTGGCGTAGTGGGGCGTGCCGGGGACAGCACAACCCGAAGCGCCCGTGTGCTCGCTCCCCCCTCCCTCCTCCCCCCACTTGGGCCACCACCCTCGGTGCGGCGCGTCGTAGAGGAAGGCCGTCTCCCGCATGCGGATGGCGCTCCAAGAGTACACGCCCCCGTGCACCGTGTGGGAGGGAGCCGTGCCGGCGCGCTGCTGCTGGCGCTGTTGGTGTTGGTATTGTTGGTTTTGGTACTGTTGCTGTTGCGGGTGCGAGGAGGCATGGGGCCGCGGGTAGTGCGCGTAGCCCTGCTGTGTGTGGGACTGCTGATAGCTGTACCGGTGCTCGTGGCGCACGTGGCCAGGCTGGTCGCCGCTCCCTCTCGAGTAACCCTGCGGGCGCTGCCGGTGCTGCTGGTGCTGCTGCTGCTGCTGCTGGTGCTGCTGGTGCTGGCGCGACGGCCCCTGCGAGAAGCGCACGTGGGGGACTTGCCCTGTCTGGGATGCGGCGTGGGTCGGGCGGGCGGTTCCCTGACCATGCCCCTGGTGGTCGCGGTTGGTGTCAGGCCCTACACGGTGGTAGCGGCCATCGTGCGGGGCGCTGCCGTAGCCGGCAATGTGTGGGCGAGCCTGCTGCTGCTGCTGCTGCTGCTGGTGATAATTCTGGCGCTGGCCGTGCGGCGCATGGGCGGGCAGTGAGCGCGAGGACTGCCCCTGCCCCTGTTGCTGTTGATGCTGATGCTGCTGGTGCTGGTGCTGGTGTTGGTGTTGGTGATGCTGGTGAGGGTGCTGCTGAGCTTGCTGCCCCCGCTGCCGCGGCTGCCCCTGCTGCTGGCCTTGTTGCTGGCGTTGGGGCAAGTAACGCGGCTTCTGCGCACCTGTCCCGCCGGGAATGCGGTCGGACGACGTGGGAACAAACGGACGGACGGAGCGGTCGGACGGCGACTCCTGCCCAGGGACATCGTCATTGAAAGCACCGGCGCGCCTAACCCTCCCCGGCTCGTCGGTCAGTCGCGCTTCCCTTTCCATGACGGAATTATCCGCCTGACGGTAGCGTCCGCGATCGAGGGACAGATGAGACGGCACGCGTGCCAAGGAGCTGTCAATCGATTTGGCTGCGTCGCTCGCGCTCCCTTCCCTACTACGCGTCTCGTCGGGAACCCATCCCTCAATCCATGGACCACGTGACCGCGCCCCAGCCTCGCTCCTGTAATCGCGTGCGCTTTCAAACTCTCTCTTCCGTTTGTCGACTACGCTTACATGATTTCCCGGCTTTTTCAAGCTTTGCCCGTCGCTTCCGTCTTCTCTTCTACCTGCATTGCTGTCGACACACGCCGACCTGCTCAACCCCGCCGCAGCACGTCTCATCAGCTGGCTGACCAGCGGCGTAAATGCGCGCTGCCCTGCAGCGAATTTCCTAACATGAATCAACACGGCGGCGCTGCATGCAAGAGCTGTAAACATGCTTCATGCCGCGAGGCTGGATCGGACAGCGAGGACCCCAGCAACAAGGCAAAAAGTCCAGGTTCAGGGCCCGGTCGCTTCCAATTCCCTACCTGTCACAATAATGTGTGCCTGCTGTACAGCTGCAGTACGTAGTTCATAAAATTATGGTGAATTGCGCTTTATAAGGCCTGCGTTAGGTATAGACGTATAGTCATTTGGGCTAATGGCCACCTTAATTGCAAAAATGCTGGCATTCGCAGGACTGGGCCGATTATCATTCTGAGGCTCTGAGCAGGTTCTGAGCACGAAACTCGAGAACCACGAAACTTGAGAAAGAGATTCCGGAGAACCATTTTCGTTTCCGTTTCCGGTTGTGAACGGCCGGGACCGGGATTTGAACAACGTTTGGCCCGCGAGCCGCTTTTATCAGGCGGAGCCAATTTTCGGAGGAACCGTTAGGTTCGCCAGAATTGGCGAAGCTTATAACAAGGAGACAACCAGCGCAGGCCAGAAATCGGGAGAATCCGGACCATGGTAGCTCGAGCCTGCCGTTATCTTGTCCGGCGTGTGTTCAAGTCGTTCAGTATGATGAAGATGAATGGTGATGGAAATGTGTATCCGTGTGCATTGAAATTATGGCTGGCTTACGCGGTGTAGAGCGACTAGATGACCTAGACGGTGGGGCCGGAAACAGCACTGATGCTTGATCAGGGCGTGTGTTTCCAGCCTAACTGGCCGGGAGTGTCTAGTGGTGAGCACCATTGCCGCGATCGCTCTCCCACCATTTACGAGGAAATACCCGCAAATGGAAAACCACTGAAAAGGTCTAGCTAATCAGTCATCACGTTAGCCATGCCATGATTCCATTGAACTGAACGCCCAAGAACTGCACACGGTGCAAAGGCAAAAAGCCGGACGACAGCAGCTTATAGGGCCGTACACGTGAGAAAAGACATAGGAATACAGGCATTCACGCCTTAAGTTGGGGTCGAGGTTTTTTGAGAGGTCAACCCAACTTCAGGCGTGAATTAAAATTAAATTAAATTATAACATGCCTCCGTGGGGAGGTCATGTAGCACATATTTCATGATGGATGGGGTGGAGGAAGCCGCGTGATCGAACTGTCCTAACTCTATCTAGAAAATCCTACCTACACTACTCATCAAAACGCCTCCTCCGCTTGGGGGGAGGTGGTTTGCCCACAGGGTCGGGCGTGTGTGCCTTGACAATCTTCTTCCACCGCGTCTTGTCCTGCATGGCAGTCCAAAGACGGGAGAGAGAGAGTGGATGCGGTGCTCAAACTGGGCTGGGACCACTAGGTCGTCCAGCAACATCTGAACGTAGTTGGTGACAGGTTTCCCTACCCTTTTGGGAATGTCCTTGGGGCCAGGCCAGGTCAGAATGTGCCGCCCTGGCTGTCCAAGCCGCTGGGGGCCGGCCAGACCAAGGGTGGTGTCGACCTGGCTGGTGCGGGCAAGGTGTCCTACAAATGCTATCCTACGCTGCCTAATCTCGTCCGAAACACGAGGCATGCCATGATACAAACCCCCCTTGCTGCCGACATTTCAGCAATCGGCGGCACGCTGACTGCTGAACTTCCTCACATTTCCACCGCCGCCGCCTCCACCTCCACCGCCGTTTCCGCCTTCACTGCCGACATCAAAGCCCAGCTCCTCGACCTCGACCAACGCCTTCAAGCCACCGCCACCGCCCTTGAGAGCTTGCATGACACCGCCGGCCTCACCGCCCAAGCGGTGCAGGAAATCGCTGCCCAGCCGGCACCTGCTGGCCCGGCCAGTGATGTTCCCTCCACCTGGGCGGACTTGCTTAAGCATCATACCACCTCCACCACCTCCACCATCGCGGCACAAATCAAGCAACAAGCCCTCGACCTTCGCGAGGCGGCCGAACTCGACAAGCGCAGCCACAATGTCATCGTCAAGCACTTCGACCAGCCGGCAGGTGAGACCTCCACGAGTCTCCTTGAGGCAGTTAAGCGCGCCATTCTTGCCCCCATGTTACTCACTGGTGAGCTGGACATGTCGGCTGTCCGCCTCCCCCGCGCGCGGGGGAAGGCTGGCCCGGCACCCGTGCTCCTCACCTTTAAGTACATGACGGACAAGCTGGCGTTCCTTAAGGGGACTCGTCACCAAAACACCAAAAAATCAATAAAAATTCAAAACTCACATTAAACCTATGCGAACAATGCCCAAATGGGTTTGGGGACCCAAAGTAGCATTTATGACGATTTGTCGTGCACTTACTTGGGGTATTACCCCCGGCATTTGGCTAAAAATAGCACAAGACGCTAAACCGTTTTTGCCACGCCACGGTCAATAGGAGCATCTGATTGACCTGCCCATACATTCCAAACAAGTTCCCCCTCTCCTCGACCGTTTGAGTTACTAACATGGTTCAGCGGGTCAGGTTTGTGAGAGTTATTAATTTTCCCGCGAAAAAAGACCGTATTTTGGCGGGAAAATTAAGAACTCTCACAAACCTGCCCCGCCGACCCATGTTAGTAGCTCAAACGGTCGAGGAGAGGGGGAACTCGTTTGGAATGTATGGGCAGGTCAAACAGATGCTCCTATTGACCGTTGGGCGGCAAGAACGGTTTAGCGTCTTGTGCTATTTTTAGCCACATGCCAGGGGTAGTACCCCTAGTAAGTGCACGACAAATCGTCATAAATGCTACTTTGTGTCCCCAATCACTTTTGGGCACTGTTTGCATAGGTTTAATGCGAGTTTTGAATTTTTATTGATTTTTTGGTGTTTTGGTGACGAGTCCCCTTAAATGCCGCAAGAAGCTCTCGGAGACTCGCTTCACGCTGGACGACGACTTGACCTTGGCCCAGCAACAGCGGCGACGCGAGCTATGGCCGACCTACCTTCAGCTCCGGCAGCGTGCAGGGGGGAAGCCGGCATACTGGAGGGGGGCGGTCATCCACGTTGACCACAAGCCCTGGCAGGCCCCTCCTGCCACTCCAGACTAGGGAATATACCAGTAGTGTAGATTAGATAGGCTTAGCCTTTGCAAGTGGCCCACGCGCATGTGCGCCCATAATGGCCCCCATGGATGATGCTTTCAGTATCTAGCCGCGCCCAGCCTACAATGGGACCTCCCATGGATGATGCATTAAGAATTTAGCCATGCGATGCCTATGCAGGGAGTTACTCTCTGCTGAGATGCCATGTGTACACCAGCTATAGCCTAGCCACATACCCTCCACCTCATATGTCATGCAGGCCTTCTAGGCCCTCTCCTCAAGCCCCCCCTGGGTGCCTGTGCTTGTTAAGGAGGCATGAACCATCATGGCGGTGCAGGTGCACCTTGTGCACCCAGAGCAGGTGACAGTTGTACATCCTCCACCTGCAGGTTGTAGCCCTGATTGTATTACAAACCCATAGATGCCCCTTTCTCAGGGCTATGTGTTACATATGCTCCCAACGGAGCTATGATTTTAATTAATTAATTAATTAATGATACAAAGACTCTGATGACGGACGCTCGGAAAAACCTACATTAAGGACCTGCCGGAGCATCCTGTAAACTGTGCCGTCGAGCCGAGCTGCCAGTTTGGGTGGGAGGGTCCACGCCTCGGCGCCATACGTGAGCACCGTGAGGACGAGGACCTTGAAGAGCATGCGCTTGCGGTGCCCGTCCAGGCCCTTCGAGCGCCAGTAGGGTGTGAGCGAACGGAGCTTGGCCCAGGCAAGGCCGATGCGGGTGTCCACATCGTCGGCGGTGTCAGGAAGCCAGCTCCCCAACAGCTTGAAGCGGTCGCGGAACGGGACCTCCGTCCCGTCGAGCAGGCGCGGCAGCGGTGGTTTACTGGATGCCCCTATCACCATCGCCTCAGTTTTGACACTAATCTCCAGCCCCACCGCCCGCGCCTCCAGGCCCAGGCAGTCCAGCCAGGTCTGAATGTGCTCGGGGCTCTCGATGAGGGCGGTATCATCCGCATAAATCAGGTCGGCAAGGCGGTAACCAGGTCTAACCCCGCCGTGCTCTTTCACGTTAAGGATGTGCAAGGAAAGGCGTGAATGATTCTACTAAATTCTACTAATTTGAACTAAAGATACTCAAACATACTATTCGGCTGAACTACTTTGAACTTGGAATGCCGAAACCCAATTTGACCCAACTTAAGGCGTGACAACTTAAGCCAACCCAACTTAAGGCGTGAATCCCTGTAGGGGATAAAATCCGTCAATCCAGCTACCTTCAGCGTGGCACTCTGGAGGCAGACACCCCGATTATACCGGGGTCGGCAGCAGAGCCCTTCTTGTACAGCATGACTCGGATGGCCGTCTGCCACTCAGCAGGCAGAGGCTCATCAGAGAGCAGAACACGGTTGCCGACCGCCAGCAGGAGCTCCCGCACCGCCGGGTCAGGAGTCTTCAGCAGCTCGGCAGAAAGGTGGTCGGCACCGACCGCCGCGTCGTATCGCAAGCGAGCAAGGGCGCCGTCCAATTCCTTCAAAGTGAAGGGGCGGGACGACGTTGTTGTTGGCAAGGCAACCCTCCTTCAAGGCGGGGACTTGGTAATCCGCGGCCGAGGAGGGTGCCGCAGGCGGAGGGGGGGGTCCAGCAACACCGAGACAGGCGGCCGTCGCGCGGGGGGGGGGGGGGCGAGCCCCACCTGTCAAGGAAACGTTGTGGGCCAACCAGCGGTCAAGCCTGACCGGCGCCGCGCCGTCTCCCGTGTGCTCCACCGGCGTGCGCTGCCCCCGGCCGCCAAGCCGGTCGAGGTGGTACCACATTTTCCTTGCCCTGGTTGCGAGCTTGGCAGGCCTCAATTGGCATCCGCGATGCTCTTGGCCGCCTCTGCGTCCTGAGCGTGTGCGTAGGCCTCCACAAGGGCGGCTTTGAGCACCGGTTTCAGCAGCGGGTCCCGGTTATGCTTGAGGCGGTGCCGCCAATATCCCGCCAGAAGCAAGATGTAAAAGATCTCGTCTACAGAACATTCTATTCTGTTACACCCGCTGCCCCAAGAAATGTCACAACCACGATGCAACATTGCAGTCGCCCCAACAACTAGGTAAGTCCTCGCATGCATGCAAAAAGGCACTCCGACGAGAATACGCCTACCAAGCATCTGACCGACTAGCTTATTGATAATGAAAGAGTGGCCGGGTGGGGTCATGCCAACAAGCAAACATTGACAATGCCCAACTTCCACAACCAGGAGGTCACGTTCCAGTGGAAACGATGACCCTTGCATGGGGGACATTCAGCATATGACGCACGCCTGGTGCTGCCATGCTTGGAGTGGTTTTAGCCAGTGCTCTGACACAGGACTACCATGCTGCATCTGGCTGGTGACATCAACGAAATCATCCCACTCATGGCACCATGCAGCTCGACATGGTATGTTGCATGGGCAATCGGGATGCAGCGTGACGCGTGCCACATTGGCTGTCCCACTCCCTGCACCGCCCCACCTGGTATACCATCACCAATCGTTCCTGGAATCCCGGAATAATCACTTAGGTCAATGTACAAGAATATACATGTTGAGTTATACAGCTCAACGGGAAGTCCCCCCAAAATGCATCGTCACACGAATCCACCCCCGAGTTTACAAGCTTTGTGTGAATCCTGGGCATTTCCATCTCCATTTCTGTGCTGGCCCCGACCCCATGGTGCCCCGTGCATCATGAGCCCATGGTGTCATCATGAGTCGTGCGCGACCTGGGACGGCCCCTGGGATGCCAGCACATCCCTGGAGTAGCCGCAGCCGCGCCCCTGCGTCCGCGTGAGCCATTCGTGGTATCTGCGCGGATGGCAGAGGACAGCAGGCTCTAGGAATAAATCAACCAACCCATTTTAAAAATTTGGACAACCCGTAGACCGCACAGGCATAGGAATGGGCCATCCGGTTCCCCCCTCCCCGCCACCTGTCCACACGTTTCTTCCAGGCAAGAGGGCATCCGGCAACGAGTTCCCCTCACCACAGGGTGTATGAGAGCACGGGGATGCGACATCAAGGAGACAACCAGCGCAGGCCAGAAATCGGGGATGCGACATGATTGCATTCAAAAAATTACGATGGTCTTCCGACGATTTTTTTCAGACAAAAACTAACAGGCATGGGAGGCACGCTGCACTATTTGATGTGGCTCATCCGCAGCCATACAGCCAATTTTTGCCAGCAAACCAAGTTAACCAACCAACGCTCGGACCCACAACACCACAGAATTTGTCCACCGAAACAGTTATGTATGCTGCATCGCTTCCCTCCCCTCCCCCCTTCCCCACCTACCCCCCCCCAAATCTAACAATCCCCTATCAAGGAGACAACCAGCGCAGGCCAGAACTACCCCCTATTATCATCATTCTTACTATATTACTATTGCTGTCATTACTCTAACAACCCCCTATTATCATCATTCTTATTATATTATCATCATTCTTATTATATTACTATTGCTGTCATTACTCTAACAACCCCCAATTATCATCATTCTTATTATATTATCATCATTCTTATTATATTACTATTGCTGTCATAACTCTAACAACCCCCAATTATCATCATTCTTATTATATTACTATTGCTGTCATTACTCTAACAACCCCCTATTATCATCATTCTTATTATATTACTATTGCTGTCATAACTCTAACACCCCCCAATTATCATCATTCTTATTATATTACTATTGCTGTCATTACTCTAACAACCCCCTATTATCATCATTCTTATTATATTAGCATCATTCTTATTATATTAGCATCATTCTTATTATATTACTATTCCTGTCATTACTCTAACAACCCCCTATTATCATCATTCTTATTATATTACTATTGCTGTCATAACTCTAACAACCCCCTATTATCATCATTCTTATTATATTACTATTGCTGTCATAACTCTAACAACCCCCTATTATCATCATTCTTATTATATTACTATTGCTGTCATAACTCTAACAACCCCCTATTATCATCATTCTTATTATATTATCATCATTCTTATTATATTACTATTGCTGTCATTACTCTTATTATCCTACTCGTCACATTACTATTACTATTTATTATACGCAGTCAGCACAGGGTCACCGCTGTGCGGTACCACCCACTCGCTCAGCAAAGGTCATGAAATGGTCGTCATACCGTCATCATAGGTCATCAGATGGTCGCTATACGTGCTCATTCACATACAGTCACCACCCGCGCCACCCACTTGTTCAGCATGTGGTCCTCTGGTGCTGTCTCCCGCCACCGCCCCTGGCAGAATATTGCGTACGCGTCGTCGCCGTACTTGCCCACCCCGAACAGCTCCCTGGGCGACACCCAGTCCTTGTACAGATACTCCTGAGACATGCGCACGATGCCCCGCGCGCGCACGTTGAACAGGCCCAGCGGCCGGATGACCTCAGCGATCGCCGCCAGCGGCGTCAGCACGGCCGCCTGGGGCGTCGGGACCAGCTCAAACAGCCTCCAAATAACGCGGTGGACCTGCGGCCCGGCCGTCTTGTTCAGCAGCATGCACGCGACCAGCAGCTTCCAAGGGTCACTGTACAGCGTCTCCTGGATGAGGCCGAAAGGGGACACGGGGGGGGTCCACAGCACGCGTCGATGCTGCTGGCGCACCGCACCCAGCGCCGCCAATGTGGGGCCCGCAGCAGGACCCGCCCCACTGGCGCCTGCCGCATTTCCCGCCACATCATCTGCTGCATTCCCCACCAGCTTCCCTCCCCCCTTTCCACCAAACTCCCCACCCCATGTCCCGTCACAATTCCACCCGCCCTCTTCCCTGCCACGACGTCCCCTGTCATCCCCGTCTGCACGCACCGCGCGCCGAGATCCCCTGACGGTAATGCCGGCGGTGCTGTGACGTCTGCCAGCATAGACGTGGGTCCTCGGCTCGTCTGCCTCCCCTTTGCCGCCAAGACCACATTCCCCGTGTTCTTCCTAGCCCGCTTTGCTGGCGCCGTACGGGACCCTGCAGCTCTCCCCTTCGCCCGTTTCCGTCCTGGCGCCACCCGACCTGGCAGCCGGCCCCTTGCAGCCGACACCAGTGCCGTCGCATCCAAGCGCACGACGTGCTTGCCGCTTCTACCCCTTGCCCCATCCTGACCAACGCCCCCGCTGCCATCGCCGCCACCGTCCTCACTGCCACCCAGGCCACCAGCCACCCCCCCCAGTTGGTCCAGCCGCCGCCGTGCCGCGAGAAAGGCCGACCGGCCGGCAGCACGATGGGGGCCTCCCCTCCTCCCCGACAGGCCAACGCCAGCGGATGCATCCCTTGTTGCTTCTGCTCCCGACACATTCGCGTCCTCGGCTGGTTCCCGTCCCACCGCTTGTCCCTCCCGCGACGCTTCGCATCCCAAGACTTGCCCTAGAACTGCCGTCCGCGGCGGGGCAGCACTCTGCTGACGTGGCACCACCACAGGCAGCAGTAACGGCAGCGGGGCCCCTCCCAGTCGGAACTTGTCCAAGGATTCAGGGGTGCGCACACGGGGGGCGACACTGCCCCCCGCAACCGCGCGCCCTCGGGGGTGGCGTGGGGGAGATGCGCCACCGGAGACCCCACCTGCAGGCCCAGGCGTGCTGGCAACCCCACCAACAGCAACCCCACCCATAGCTGCCTCACTCACGGCGCCCCCACCCGCGCAATCCCCTTTGCTGGCATTGGCCACGAGCGGCTTCTCCGCGCCAAACTGGTGCTCCTCCGCGGCTGACGGTTGCTTCTCTGCACAAGACACGGTTGGCACGCGCAGCTTCCCCGCATTCCACCGGTCCAACCGACCCCGCACTGCGCCATGCAACATGGCATCCCCCACGTGGCCAGTGCCGTCCGCCGCCACGCACGCACCAGCGCCCGCGCCATCCGCCACGCACCCGCTGCTGTCTCGCGTCACGCCATTGCTGACACCCGACACCCGCCCACCCTCGCCACGCCCGCCTGTGCTGCCACCAGTGACGCCGCTGGCTCCCACCGCCCCACCGCGGGCCCTCTCCCCCGAGCCGACAGAATGCATGCCTGGCCCTTGAGCAACCTGCTCATCACGCGCTGCCTTCGACGCGGGGACCATGTCCTTGCCTGTGACCGGCCGCTCACCCCCCGCCTCCTCCCTCCCCAACTCCTCCCTTGCCGTTGGCTCTTCCCCCGTCGCATCGGGTGCTTCCGAGCCACCCACGCGGTGGACGCGCCCAGGATCCCCGGCGTCCCCGCGCACGCGCCCTTTCGCCGCGCCTCTGCACATTCCTGCGCACGAGCCGCCAGCCACGCCCGACCGAGCAGCGGCATCGTAAGCTGCAACACTCGATGCCACGTCACCCTCCCGCCCCACGTCGCCGCGAGACAGCAGGGCCGCATCCTCCCCCACGTTCCGGTACGGCACGCACACGCGCCGCCGCTTGTGCGCGCGCATGCCCCCTGCCCAGCTGTGGCCTCCAACCTCTGGTGGGCTCGCCCCCTCCTCCCCGCCGGCCCCTTGTTTCTCCTTGGCACTGCATATCCGTCTCCTCGAGGAGTCTAAGGGCGCCAACGGGCTGCCCCCCTCGCGCGTATAGCTGGGGTGTCCTGCCTGGGGCGTGCTGCACCCCTCCTGCTCCCGGGCCCCTTCTTTCCCCTTGGCACACGCCCGTGTTGTTTCTGCGTGCTGCGAAAAGGCTGGACTATTCAATGGCCCACCGACGGCATCACCCGCCAGCAGAGCCGGCTCTTTGTCTCCCATTGCCTCTGTTTCTGCTGTCATGCTCCTCCAAGGGGCAACCATGCCCGCTGCCATGCTGGCATCTGCACTTACCAAACCGCCATACCCCATGCTGGCATCCGCACACGTGTCCCCACGTGTGCTCCCGCGTGCCAGACCGCCCCCCTTTCCGCCTTGATCGCCAATTGCAATTGAACTTGCCCCGCCACCGCCTCCCCCCATACCCTCCCGGCTGCTGCGCCGCAACCGCGGGGACCGGCGGGGGGACACCTCTACGAGGGGGGGGGCGGCGGCAACGTCCCTTGGCAAAGCACGGCTGGGTGGCGAAGCACGGCTGGGTGGCAAAGCACGGCTGGGTGGCATCTCATCCGTCCTTTCATGGGCTAGACCGCGGGGGGGGGAGACGGCTGCTCCTGCCGACCACGCTCCATTCTTTGACCTGCCGGCTCTCGGAGAGGAGGAATGGCGTGGAGGGCTGGTCGGGCTGGTGGCCACGGCAGCGCTGATGATGTCATGCGTGGTCGCCAGGGTGCCAGGTGGCGGCTGGCGCCTCCCTCTCCCGCCCTGCATGCACGCATGGTGATTGTGTTTGGTTTTAGTTGGCTTGGGGACAAGACGACGGTATTGTGCTGATGAGTGATAAAAAGAGGCAAAAAAATAGCCCGGATGTCAGATGGCAGCTGGAAACGTCAAAAAATTTCTCGGTCAAAAAGGGAACTGATAACACACGCTGGCCTAAGCCGACCAAGCTAACGTAAGCGTCGATCAGACACAAAGTAGATAAAGAAAAGATTTCACAGGTCCCACTGTGCATGGCACGTGCAGCCCGTCAACAGTGACGCATAGGGGCACAGCCCACCCTGTTGGTAGAAGGGCTTGTTGCACCATCCACACCCCACCACATTTACCCCACGCTTCCTTCCCTGCACTTTGCCCCAGCCACCTTTGCTGCCGGGCCCTGCACATTCTGCATCAATATCTAGTTTCATGCAAGTGTGTGCACTCTTATCCATCCCAGCATCCCGTCCTGGCCCCCCTCCCCAAACTATCCCCCGCACGAGTTCCCAGAGCCGGGGACCCGCATCGCTCCCTACCCAGGCACAACACTGTTGTAGGACCGCATCGCTCCCTACCCAGGCACAACACTGTTGTAGGACCGCACCCCTCCCTACCCAGGCACAACACTGTTGTAGGACCGCATCCCTCCCTACCCAGGCACAACACTGTTGTAAGACCGCATCCCTCCCTACCCAGGCACAACACTGTTGTAGGACCGCATCGCTCCCTACCCAGGCACAACACTGTTGTAGGACCGCATCGCTCCCTACCCAGGCACAACACTGTTGTAGGACCGCACCCCTCCCTACCCAGGCACAACACTGTTGTAGGACCGCATCCCTCCCTACCCAGGCACAACACTGTTGTAGGACCGCATCGCTCCCTACCCAGGCACAACACTGTTGTAGGACCGCACCCCTCCCTACCCAGGCACAACACTGTTGTAGGACCGCATCCCTCCCTACCCAGGCACAACACTGTTGTAAGACCGCATCCCTCCCTACCCAGGCACAACACTGTTGTAGGACCGCATCGCTCCCTACCCAGGCACAACACTGTTGTAGGACCGCATCGCTCCCTACCCAGGCACAACACTGTTGTAGGACCGCACCCCTCCCTACCCAGGCACAACACTGTTGTAGGACCGCATCCCTCCCTACCCAGGCACAACACTGTTGTAAGACCGCATCCCTCCCTACCCAGGCACAACACTGTTGTAGGACCGCATCGCTCCCTACCCAGGCACAACACTGTTGTAGGACCGCATCCCTCCCTACCCAGGCACAACACTGTTGTAGGACCGCATCCCTCCCTACCCAGGCACAACACTGTTGTAGGACCGCATCCCTCCCTACCCAGGCACAACACTGTTGTAGGACCGCATCGCTCCCTACCCAGGCACAACACTGTTGTAGGACCGCATCGCTCCCTACCCAGGCACAACACTGTTGTAGGACCGCACCCCTCCCTACCCAGGCACAACACTGTTGTAGGACCGCATCGCTCCCTACCCAGGCACAACACTGTTGTAGGACCGCATCCCTCCCTACCCAGGCACAACACTGTTGTAGGACCGCATCCCTCCCTACCCAGGCACAACACTGTTGTAGGACCGCATCCCTCCCTACCCAGGCACAACACTGTTGTAGGACCGCATCCCTCCCTACCCAGGCACAACACTGTTGTAGGACCGCATCCCTCCCTACCCAGGCAAAACACTGTTGTAGGACCGCATCCCTCCCTACCCAGGCACAACACTGTTGTAGGACCGTGCGGCGACTGTGTTGCTTGCGGGCCCACCTGCACCGTGCTGTCAGCCGCATGAGCAAAGTGGCGGCTGACAACTGCCCCTCCCGCGTGCAAGCTGCCAGCTGTAGGGAGGGTCGGCGCGGCGCTCCCGTGGGCCAGCGTCTTGGGGCGGCACCGGCCGCAGGGGCAGCACCCGCGGCAGCTGCCAGCACAAGACAACGGTGCCGAGTGTGTGTTCACAAGATGGCAGTAATAAAGCCCATTTCCTGCATTATTTGTCTCACGCAATGCAAGCATGAACTTTGACCCAAATTACAACAAGCGACCGCGCGGTGTCGAGTGCGTGTTCACACGAGGGCATCATGCGACAACGGTGTCGAGTGCGTGTTCACACGATGGCATCATGCGGCGTAGAGTGTGTAGAGTGAGTTCACACGAAGCACAAAACCGTGGCGAAGGTGGGTTCACATGACAACGACGAGGGCCTTTACGTAAAGGCGTCAGCCCACGTGCCAGAGTAACGCGTTGCAGAAAAGAGCGGATGGCCAACCACAAGGCAGAGATGCCCCAAGTGTGGGACCAGCAGTGGTCTACCAACTCAACCAAGTCATCAACACGCTACCTGCGACCCAGAAAGGAAGTCGGGCTGAACGACTGTTGAGGGGAAGCCAGCAACAGGCAGACCGACTCCGGTGCTCTTCCACCATTGAAGTGACAGCCTCGCAATGGCATGCACTCTGAGCTCTGAGGTCATGCAATTCAACGCTGGGAAAAGAAGTAGAGCACGGGCTAGTCCAGCCACCAACCACGGCACAACAGCCGCTCTGCCTAAGCGCACAGCACCGCAGCAAATGCTAGCTATAGGCCTACAACAAAGCGTGGTCCGACGCGCGTGACAAGCTAGCATAAAAACAAGCAAATACGGGGCACTGTCGGCTACGGTATGAACCAGCATACACGTTGAATGAGAACCGCAACTCGCTCAGGTTGCAACGGCCGCTTACCGTGGACATAACCACCCTTGCGGGCTTGCTGACTTCGTCTGCAAGAATATTGGACTTGAGCCTTCAAGATGCTTCGAAATGCACGAAAAGCACCAAATACATCTGGATTGCTCCTCGTCATCCACTTCGCCGGGTCCAGCAAACGTTGGCCTACCGCCTTTACAGGCAACTAACTCTTGTTCAGCTTTCCGACGCCTACAATAATGACATGCAGCTAAGCCAGTCATTTCTGATGAACGGCACTCGCTTTGTTCATGTTAAATCTCGGCACAACACATACACTACCGAAAGTCCCACTGCAAATACAGTAGATGAGAGAAAATATAAAAGACCCCTTTCAATTCCGGGAATTACACGGCCTTAGTGCCCAATTGAAAGCTTGGGCGCCTCCACGTCGGCTCATCAGCAAGCGTCAACTCGAGTTACTCGAGTAAATAAATTGATCTGCCCGAGTTCGTTTCAAATTTCCCTGCTCCTCTTCGGCAGTATTTTTGCATATTAATTCTGCATGGTGCCTTACTTAATTATTGATGGAAAACGCTGTCCGTACTTGAGAAATCGTGCGAGCTCGTTCCGCGTAAATTGGGCAGTACGGTGGCAACCCAAGCACACGGGTTGGGAGACCTGGTGGCTGCCTGGCTGGTACGGTACCAAACAAAATTGATGGATCTTTTCCCTGCGTCGCTCAGCCTTCGTGATACCGACGTGCGCATCTGCCATTTCGATTTTGGCTGCGACTAATCAGGGGCGTGCGACTTATCAGGGGATAAAAATTCGCTCAACCATCGCGGGCGCTTTGTTGCAGAAGGTGCAGATGCGTTGCAAAACGCTCGCCGACCACGTTTCGTTTCGCGACTATCGCATCGGCATGCGTTGGTCTGGCTGGGGTTATCGTGGCCTGTCGGGGATAGGATGGTAGGACGCAAGTAACGGTATCATTAGGTAGCACAGCTAGATAAACTGGGCGGTGCAGCTTGGCGACTTGCTTCTTCGATGCTGACGATTCTACACAAGTAAATTCTGTTATGGCGTCCAAGTCAGAAGAGAATGGCGGCGGCCGCAAGCGTGTTTTTGGGAAAGATCGGGTGGCACTCGTGACGGGCGGATCCCGCGGTATTGGCAAAGCCGTGTGTCTCGCGCTTGCCAGGGAAGGATGCAAAGTCGTCGTCAACTACCGTGGGTCGGCCGAGTCGGCGGACGCGGTTGTGTCCCAGATCAAGGAAGCTGGTGGGGATGCTGTTGCCGTCCAGGCCGATGTGTCCTCGCAGTCGGGCGTTGCGTCGTTGTTTGACGCCATCGAGTCCACCTACGGCGACTCGCCCTATTACCTCGTCAACAACGCGGGCATCCTCGGGCCCAACACGTCCAACCTGCTCGAGATCGACGTCGTCCGCGACTACCAAGAGATATTCGGCACCAACGTGCTGGGCTCGCTGCTGTGCACGTCCGAGTTCCTCAAGCGCGCCCGGGGGAAGAAGGGCGCGATCGTCAACCTGTCCAGCGTGTCGGCCGCCAAGGGCAAGCCCGTGCTGTACGGGATGAGCAAGGCCGCGCTGGACAGCATGATGGCCGGGTTGGTATCCGAGCTGGCCCCACTAGGTATCCGCATCAATAGCGTCTCGCCCGGGCTCACGCGTACCAGCATGGCGCCAGATGAGAAGATCAACGCGAGTGTGGCCAAGGGGAACCTCCCCTTTCGGCGCAGCGCCGAGCCGGAGGAGGTGGCCGACACCATCGTGTTTTTGCTGTCCGACGCTTCCAGCTACACGACCGGCGCCAACGTGCGCATCTCGGGGGGAGTCTCGGCGTAAATTGCGGGTCGGGTGGGGTGGGGTGGGGTGGGGTGGGGTGGGGTGGGGTGGGGTGGGGTGGGGTGGGGTGGGGTGGGGTGGGGTGGGGTGGGGTGGGGTGGGGTGGGGTGGGTGGGTGGGTGGGTGGGTGGGTGGGTGGGTGGGTGGGTGGGTGGGTGGGTGGTGGGTGGGTGGGTGGGTGGGTGGGTGGGTGGGTGGGTGGGTGGGTGGGTGGGTGGGTGGGTGGGTGGGTGGGTGGGTGGGTGGGTGGCCATGGCAGGTTGAAGACGTGGCCCGGGGCTTGATTGTGAAGACGCGGGGGGTGGATTTTGACGAATGACGACGCGGGGGGTCCTCAGGTTGACAATGAAGGATATCATCATCCGGTTGGCTGGTTCTAGAGGCACCATCACCCTGACTGGTTGCAGAGGCACCACCCGCCTGACTGGTTGAAGATGCAAGAGTGACATTGGCGATAATACGCAGTTCTCTATCGTGATAGGATATCCATTGTTTTGGGGGGTGGCTAGGCAGGTTGGGCTCGAGAAGGAGAACTGTATCTATAATGCATGGGACCGACCAATGCATGTTTGGTTCGCATGTCTGGTTCACCGACCAATGTTGAAGGTCATACCTTGTTCGCTCCATTGTCTAGCGATTGAGAGTGCTATTTTGGGAAACTTTGGGAGGATGATGCAGGCGCATTGAATCCTAGCGGCTGATTCAATCTCGCTGTAAGTTCTGAGGTTGTGCTTCACAGGTCGATGCACAAAGCGGCGGCCGATTGCCATGCAGTAATCGCCGAAAGCCACGTTGATTTCCAGTGGATCGAGCCTTGTGTAACGCATTGGCCTTACCATACCAAGCGCCATATGTTTCCCACCTTCTTAGGCACAGGCGCCTGAGCCTAGCCGGGCACCTGGCCGGCTGGCCCGCACAGATCAGGTATATACATCAGATAGACTAGCCAGTGGCACCAAGCCCGCCCGGCCAGCCCGAGAGTGTGTCCTCACGTGGCATGCCCCCCGCTGCGCGCGCCGGCCGGGCTGCCCTCCGTGGACTTCCGCGATAGGCTAGGCATGGACATGTGCTACCCTCGCCGGGGCGGGCTCACGCCCGGGGAACCCTCTGGTTTGTCTGTAACATGGAGGCAACCTCCGTTCCATCCTCACGGAAGCCTTTCAGCAGCACGTGACCCCCCTTGCTGCCGACGTCGCAGCAATGGGTGGCACGCTGACTGCTGAACTTCCTCACATTTCCACCGCCGCCGCCTCCACCTCCACTGCCGACATCAAAGCCCAGCTCCTCGACCTCGACCACCGCCTTCAAGCCACCGCCACCGCCCTTGAGGGCTTGCATGACACCGACGGCCTCACCGCCCAGGCGGTGAAGGACATCGCCGCCCAGCCGGCACCTGCTGGCCCGGCCGGCGATGCTCCCTCCACCTGGGCCGGGACTTGCAGCACACCACCTCCACCACCTCCACCATCTCGGCACAACTCAAGCAACAAGCCCTCGACCGTCGCGAGGAAGCCGACATCGCCCGGCGCAGCCACAATGTCATCGTCAAGCACTTCGACCAGCCGGCAGGTGAGACCTCCACGAGCCTTCTTGAGGCATTTAAGCGCGCCATTTTTGCCCCCATGTCACTCACTGGTGAGCTGGACATGTCGGCTGTCCGCCTTCCCTGCGCGCGGGGGAAGGCTGGCCCGGCACCCGTGCTCCTCACCTTTAAGTACATGGCGGACAAGTACATGGCGGACAAGCTGGCGTTCCTTAATTAATGCCGCAAGAAGCTCTCGGAGACTCGCTTCACGCTGGACAACGACTTGACCCTGGCCCAGCAACAGCGGCGATGCGAGCTATGGCCGACCTACCTTCAGCTCCGGCAGAGCGCAAGGGGGAAGCCGGTATACTGGAGGGGGGCGGTCATCCGCGTTGACCACAAGCCCTGGCAGCCCCCTCCTGCCACCTCAGACTAGGAATATATATTTTAAAAATATAATTACTTACAGCAGAGTGAAATCACTCAAACCAAAGCAAACGCCCAGCTATAAACCTATATACAGAGCCATGTCAAAGCTCTATACTACGATAAGACCAATGGAAACGCCTAACGGGAGGAACCTAATAGCCCTGCTGCACCGCAAAATCAGCCCGCGTACGGCGGAGCATGATGTCAGCCATGGCCCGAGTCAGCGCCACCGACAAGCGCTGACGCCAATATGACGTCCAGGTCCGCGCCGACCATGGGGCCCGCTGGCCCTCCAGGTCCAGCCGGTCCTCCCGGAGCCGGCAACACTCCTTGAAGAAGGCGGAGGTCAGGGGCCCCATGGCCCCAAACTCCTCCAGGACGAAGGGCACCACACGATGGTGCCCGACGTCGCCGTAGGCCAGGAGCTTGGCCCGCTCCGCCCGGTCCGCCGTGTAACCTGCCGTGAGGGAGGCCCCAGCCACGTGGCTAAGAGCCAAGGGCCGCGCCACCGAAACGTCAATAAGCAGATGCCGGCCACCCCCCTCAAAGTCCAGCACCACGATGTCAGGCCGGTGGTTGGGGGAATAGAAGGCAGCGCCATCCGCATCCTCGGACCGGATGTTCGCGTGGGGGAAAACCGACCGAATCATGGCGAGCACCACCGTCAGGAGGACAGTGTGCAAATACAAATACCAATTCTGATTCTGTTGGCCCCCCATGCAGGCAAGGTAGTGAGTCCCCGTGGGATCCAGCGGCTGCCTACAGCTACCACAAGGCCGCCCGGCCGGAACAAGAGGCTGCGGGGCAAATAGCTGGTGCCGGAGCGCCACCGAGTAGTGGCTGGGAGCCAAGGCGAATGGGGGGGCCATGGGAAGAGCACGAAGGTACGCCGAGCCCACACTCCGCAAGGAAAGCGAGAACAGCCACGCACGTCCCTGGGCGTTGAGGTCCGCGAAAAGAGCAATCCAATCAGCCGTGTGCAGAATACCCGCGTAGGTTTTCTGGTGTTTATCGATGACGCGAGCAGGGAATGCGGCGGGAGATTGAACGGAGGCGACCGAGGGAGATAGGAATATATATACCAGTAGTGTAGATTAGTAAGGCTTAGCCTATCATGTGGCCCCCGCGCATGTGCGCCCATAATGGCCCCCATCCATGGACGGATGCCTTCAACATTTAGCCACGCTATGTCTATAATGGGACCCCCATGGATGTTGCATTAAGAATTTAGCCATGCTATGCCTATGCAGCCAGCCCAGCAGCAGCAACGCCGCGATCAGTGGCCCGACTACATCCGCCACAAGACCAACCCCGAGAAGCCCCAAGTGTACTGGCGGGGCGGGGACCTCTACGTCAACAAGAAACTGTGGAAGCCCCCCCGGGCTTCCCCGGGATAGAGCACTCCAGCTAGTTGTCTAGATGGGGGCAATCGATGATGGGATAGCTTAGGCATTACAGCACTTGAAACGATATTAGCGCACAGCGTTATAGTACCTTCAATTAGCTCTGGCACCTTGTGGCCATCAGCTTGCGCCTTAATTAGCCGACGTCTTGAGCCCACCTCACATTTGTAGCATAAGCTATGCGTCAGCCTACCTATGGTATTGCACTGGTTGTATTGCACCCACAGTGTTGCGCCCCGGCACCATGCCGTGGAGAGAGCGCTCTGTGGCCTGCCCACCTGCGGCAGTGAGAGAAGCTAGGGCGCCCTCCCTCCTTCTCACTGTGTATATAGGGTTGAAGGTTCCTTTACTCTGTATTGGCACCCACGTGACGCAGTCACGTGCTTATTAATTAATTAATTAATGCCTATGCAGAGAGATGCTCTCTGTCGAGAAGCCATGCCCTAGCCCTTGTATAGCCATGATGATCTTCCTCCCCCGTGCCAGGATCCCCCCCTTCGGCGGGTTGAACCTGAGACAGCATGGTGGTGCCGGTACGTGCCCTGGTGCACCTAGAGCACGGGTAGCTTACATTCCCACCCTTGCATGAAGTAGCCTAGGATGTATTAAAAGCCATATGCCCCTTGATCTCAGGGATTAATTAATTAAAATCATAACTCCGTGGGGAGCATATGTAACACATAGCCCTGAGAAAGGGGCATCTATTATGGGTTTGTAATACAATCGGGGCGACAACCTGCAGGTGTAGGATGTACAACTATCACCTGCTCTGGGTGCACTAGGTGCAGCACCTGCACCTCCATGATGGTTCATGCCTCCTAAACAAGCACAGGCACCCAGGGGGGGCTTGAGGAGAGGGCCTAGAAGGCCTGCATGACATATAGGGTGGAAGGTATGTGGCTAGGCTATAGCTAGGGTACACATGGCCTCGATCTCAGCAGGGAACTCCCTGCATGGGCAAAGCATGACTCGAAATTGCTACGGCTATTGCAAGGGCGGGTGTGGGCCCATCACGTAGGCCGATACATGGCCACGTCACTAAGCTTTCTAGTCTACACTACTGCTATATATTCCCTAGGCTGGGGTGGCTGGGGTGGCTGGGGCGGCAGGGGTCGCCTGCCAGGGCTTGTGGGCGACGTAGATGTCCGCCCCCTTCCAGTAGACCGGCTTGATCTGCCCCGCCGTCTGCCGAAGCTGGAGGTAGTTCGGGCCATAACTCCCGTCGCCGTTGTTGCTGCGTCAAGGTCAAGTCGTGGGGCCAGCGTGTAGGCGGTCCCCCCAAGCCGCTTGCGACACTTGAGGAACTCCATCTTATCCGCCATGGTGTCAATTAAAGGTGAGGAGCAAGGGGGACAAGCTTAGCTTGCCCTTCACCAGTGATAGCCATGGGGACAAGGATTTTGTTCTCAAACGCCAGGGCAAGGGTCTCGGGGGTCTCGTCCTGCAGCGGGTCGAAGTGCTTGACTATGACGTTAAGGCTGCGCTTGGCGAGCTCGGCGCCTCCTCGCCGCCGGAGGTCCAGCGTCTGCTGCTTAAGCTGGGCGGCGACGGCGGAGGTGGTGGAGGTGGCGTGCTGCTTAACATTGACTCCATTTTCTCAGGGATATGTGCTACATTGACTCCCAACGGAGTGATGTTCCTAATTAATTAATTAATTAATGGAGGCAAATGACGCGTAAAGATAGGTGGCAGACAGTAATGAAGGACACCACCCCCCAATCGGTGGTGCCTCCGTGTGTGATTAAGTTTGGCAAGCATGTGTGGCTGATATTATTGGGCAGCGTAGACTACAGTTTGCTGGCCATCTAGCCACGTAACGTGATTAATCAGGTTGATACAGATGAGGGCCCTGCTGGTTCCTTGCAGACTGGCCAGCCCGGGAGATATCCTCTTACATGGTCAGGCCCTGCCAGGGTTAGGCGACGTGGTGGCCAACATATTTGGACATACCGTGACATGACTTTAGATGACATGCAGAGCAAATTAAGACGCTGTTGGCGTCATCCGCTCAACCCCTCTTACTCAGACACCTCGACAACATCTCAGTCTATACCTCATCATGCCGGCACCGTGCAGGACACCAACGCGGCCCTTCTGGCCCTGCATACGGCCGTGGCTGCCATCATCCTCGAGTCGACCCTGGCCAAATGCGCGGTGTACTCGCCCTGTCACGTCCGTGATCATTTACGTCCGTGCACTTAAGAAGTTACGCGGTTGCCGTAATCGGAATCGTTACCGACGTTTGGTTGGTTCCGATTCAGTAGGCCGCAGGCTTTGTTCCTTGGGCCGGTGTGGAGCGCCGCGCCGGAAAGGCCTGAATTTCTAGAGTGACAGTCTTAGGTGACCTGACTTAGGTTCAGGCACAAGACTTTGGGGCGCAAAGCCTTGGTGGCTTACGCAATATTCCGGTGCGTGACATTTGGCAGTTACGAATCTTTTGTATTGTCCAGACGGAATGATGTTCAGTCCATCGGACAAAGCTAGATACGCAGATCGTAGTGTGCGGTGTGCTGGCTCGCACGTGGCTGTCGAACAGACTTAATTAATTAATTAATTAATTAAACTCGTGCTCCCGTTGGGGAGTCACGGAGCACCGAAGTGCTTTTAATCCCTGTGAGTGCACTACAGGAGAAAGGGCAGAGACCCCCAGTCTCCTTCATGCCAAAGGCATGCCACAGCTGCAATCGGGCGCGGCTAGCTAAAAGGACAGGCTAACGATCCGGCAAACTGTGGGTGCAATAAGACCCATGTGAGCATATCATAGCAAGGAGCGTGGGCAAGAACAGACTTGCTAAGCATTTTGCTGGCAGTCTAACTGCACGTCAGGCGGCTTGCTGGCAAATGCGACAGCGCATGGATGCCGGGATTTTTGGAGGTATTTAGGAGCACGGCAGCGGCCATGGTGGTCGTTGTTCGCTCGTTACTCTCCCTCACAACTTGGTGTTGTCGTCAAGGGGTTTAATAGTGGAACAATCCGGAGCAGCCCCCGAGAGTGGTTGCAATGAGTAATTGTCATGAGATTGGTTGACGGAAGTGATAACTGTTTGGTTTCGTCAAGATGATGTGTGTATTGTGGGCGAGACTCGGGAAGGAACCCGGTCGTCATTGGCCAGTGAGCCATAGCTGGGGTAAGCGGGATATATAGGTAGACAGGATAGGGGGCGCTAAAGGACACTGCCAGCCGTAAGCCAAGCGGAGCAGTGTGGCGTCACCCGAGGCCTGCTAGGTTATCAAGAACCGCTTAGCCTTATTTGGACAGTGACGCACAAGTACGACATTATACGACTAGACAACACTTGTATTCTTGTCGATGTCTTTTGAAATTAAATGTGAATGGTTTGGTTGCTTTCCAAATATATAAAGCATCATGGTTTTATTCTACACCTGGCTGGCTACGGAATTGCCGGTCATGAGGTCTGCGGCCAAGTATGTCCGTGACCTGCATCTCACTTGATTTCAACGAGCGAACAACCCATGATGGGTTCAGTCCGGCCAGCCTGGGGTTCCTCCTGCTTCACCCAGGGAAGCACAAGGAAGAGGTTATTGCTTAGCCTTCAAAAGCATCTGAAGAGGTTAGGCTTTTCCCTGTAAAAAGCCATTGAAGGGGTTATTGCTAAGCCTTAAAAAGCATGCATGTTAAGGTTGTTGCTGATCCTGGAAAAGCATCTTTGAGCAGCTCGGGAATTTTTTTTTTTTGTGCTGCCTGGAATGAAGCCCTCTTTGGGCTTCCTTCTTTTGTGTGAGATGCCTTTCTTTCACTTTTTGCTCTCAAGTTGTTGTGAGCTAAAGAGTGGCCCGGGGGGAGGTGGCATATCACACACATGATTATCCTGATAGTGGATGCATTCCAAGTAGTGGTAATGACCAGTCCAGGATGTTCAAAATGGCACGCAAACGCGACAGCTAGCCCCAGGGCGATTGCTCGGGCTTTCCGCCGCAGCAACTGGGCCGGAACGAACATCTCTGTGGGACTTGGACGTCCTCGGCGTTACGGTCGGCGACCCCGATTTTGTCATGGACGCCCTGTGGGCCGCCATCGAGGAGCGCACTGCCGAGGTCTTGCCCATATTGATTGCTTGCCTTCATTATTCGCAGACCAAGGGGCTGCTTCTCTGGTTTTGCGCGCACCCTCGCGTCGTTTATCAATTGGCTCCGGGGCGCCCTCCCAGCCCAGGTCCGGCTCGCCGCCGAGCCGGAGGGCCATGACGAACGCATCCAGTCGGGCCTTGGCGCAGCTGGTTCCCGGCCCCGATCTCCCGACTCATTCTATCCGCATCGCTTCCCTTCCCGGCCGAATGGGCGGCTGCGGCCTGAGCCGCGCAGCCCGACTGGCCCCGGCGGCGTTTTTGGGCTCTGTCGCTCAGTCGTGGGCGGAAATTAATGTGTCGGCTCAGGACTCCCCCTTTTGGCCATGGAGGCGCCTGACCTCTTGGACCCCGCCATGCAGCCCCTTAGTACCCCTCCAGGGTCGTCAAATACGTCGGCCTCAAAATACGAGTATTATACGTGGAGCATGGCAGAATACGTCACCAGAATACGTGGCAGTGTGCAGCATGGTTATGAATGGGCCTTTAGGGTTTAGGCCTTAGTAGGGGGCATAGTTATGCATGGAGATCAGTAAATTATGGTGGAAGGCATAATTTAATCTGCACCATTCCTTGCACTTATTCCCCACCTGAGCCTGCCATAAATTTTTAATGCAATATGTGCACATTCCTTGCACTTATTCCCTACCAACCTGCCACCATAATTTACCCATTACTGCATGTGCACATTCCTTGCAAGGATTCATTGTGCATGCCAAGTACGGGAGCAGTGATCAGCCCTTTGTACTGACTAAGGCCGGCAATCATCGCCTTGAAAGAGCGGCTCTGAGCCGCGTGAAAGGAAATAGCATTCTCAACAAAGAAATTCACCACCAGGAGATGGCATTCCTCTTCGTTTATGGGGCTCACAAACCTCGTGATTGTCTGCTGCATGCATGGCGAGGATCTCCTGCACCTGCCGACCCCGGCCGAAGCAAGGCCGTGGCCGCTCTCCACCATTGTCCTGAAGCTAATGTGCTGCTGCTTCCTCGATCGCCTTCAGCCCGGCCTTCTTGCTCAACAACTCCTGGAATTCTGACCTCCGTTTCTCCCCACTCTTTGCGTCAGAGCAAGCATCTATGCCCTGCCCTGCGATGCCCGCAAAATGTGCGTGCATCCGGGTCGCACTAATCTGCTTGCCATCGCCACTGGTAAAATTGTGGCCGCAAAATGAGCAGCTAAACTTCAGCTGCGAAACCGTTTCCCCCAGAGCATCCTTCACCAAGACAACTGGTTCTTTTCGTTACAAGATTATGCTCTGGCCCTTTTTCTGGCATGGCTGCAAAAACGCGATTGCCCTTGGCGACAAAATCCAATGGCACACCGCCATGCAATACAGGCTGATACAGGCTGTGTTACAAGTACCACGTTCCTAGCACAGCTGGCATTTTCATCGTGCTGGCACTCACTCCGTGTAATTTCAGGCTTCAGCTAGCTTGCCAACTGCCAAGTCATTACTGGACTTGCGAAAAGCTGCCTAGTTCGTAGTAGAAAATCTTGGTAAAGGTAGGCGCCGCGCCACGGTCCGGTTGGCCTGGCGCCAAGCGCTGCCCCAGCTCGAACCTCAAAAATTTCCAAGTCCAAATCACGTATTCCTGACAAAATACGCGTATAGTACGTCGGGGCCAAAAAAACGCGTATTGCCGTATTTATTTTGACAATACGCACGTATTTGCCAACCTGGGTACCCCTTGCTTACCGCCACAGTCCAGGATGCTTATATTGAGATCCAGCAGGCATGCACTACCGTCCGCACCGCTCAGTTCGCCCAACGCCGCCTTCCTCGGGGCACTCCCTCGGTCGCCACCGTCCTATCCCCCGCAGCATTCCCTGCCCGTGTCATCGATAAACACCAGAAAACCTACGCGGGTATTCTGCACACTGCCGGCGGTGTTACGTCCGCGCGACCTACTATGACCAGACCCGGGTCGGATCCTGATCAAGGTATCACGAAAGAATCTTCTCGTCGGACAGTGGGTTGCAACTTGAAATGCTCGCGCCAACGTCTTTATTTCATTAACACGTCGTACGTCAAAACTCAGTCCTAAAAATAGGACTGAGTATGCCAACTTTGAGATCATGTAGCGGTAAGGGTAGGGGGTACCCCATCTGTTTGATATGCATCAGAGCACTCAATATCATGCTAATGCTTGGGCATATGCCTAAAAAATCATATGTTGACCAAATCATGTAAAATTTTACAAGGGTGTCAACCCATGCTCGCGATTTGGCAATTTTCTGTGGAAGGACGAGTTGGGAAAATTCAATAAAATCCATATGCATGTTGAAAAAATATAGGCGTGTAAACAATATAGTTCTTGAAACACGGCAAAAAACTGGGCTCAATTTGGCCACAGCCTCTACCTGAAACTCACCAAAAACCACCAGCCCTAAGAATGGGTTTCGAGGTTGCTAGCAATGTGCAAGCATGTAAGTGCGGTCATACTACACACCACCGTGGCAACCAACCATGCCAATCAACTCATTTCCCTTCTAGCATAACAGGAAAACATACTTGCATCATCATATTGCAGTTATATTATACCTTAGTATATGTGTGAGAGCCTATGCACGCACGTAGGGAATGGGCATTGATACCTACCTACAAAGGGTTTTATTATGAGCCTTAACCACCAATATAATGGGTAGGTTAAGCATATTTCAATTGTTTTTAACAAGAATAGAGATGGCTAACACTGTTTTGCCTTGCCATGGCATGGCCAACATACTTGCTGGCACATGATGACAGTGGTTTATCACCAAGATTCTTCACTCACCCGTATAAGCTTGAAAGCACGCTGGATGCAGCCCATGGCCATACAATCACGCAGTATGAACGTAGCAAAAGAATAACTAACATCTATGAAGGTATTTAAACCCATACAGCGCCTAAAAAACTGCAAAAGTACACTAGGGTAAGGCAAATGCCTGGTAACATCATAAAAAATGGGGGGTTTGGAGAGGGGCAGGCAACGGTCAAGAAAGCGCATCAAGATTCGAAACTGACAGCGCCTTGCAAGCTCAAACTCATGTAAGAACATAACAAAACGATGAGGTGACGATATTTCAGCTTTACCGTGCACGGATGGCGTTATCTTGGCCCAGGCGGTGCCCGCAAAAGTGACACTTGCGGCACACAAACCATGACATGACAGAGTGGTCGAAATAATCAAATCTTTACTGCCACTGACTTAATTCTACACACATGCATGATAATAAGTACAAAGAAGCATATAAACCCTTCGAAATGCACCGTAAAGTAAATTTAGTCATCAATTCCGTCAACCTGCCTGGTCGCAGTTTTTTCCAGCAAGAGCAGTGCCGACACCTGGTAAATCGCATCCCCGGGAGCTAAAAATTGGTTTGTGTCATCTTTAGGACATATAAAATCTATTTCCTGGGTTTTACCAGCTAAATCGTCCGCAAACGTAAACTGCATGCATGGGCGCAAGCCGCCATGGCTAGGTCGTGCATTTCCGGAACTCACGTTTCACGTGAAAAAGTACCCTTACCACCTGTACTTTGACCGTACATTTAGCCGCCCAAACAAAATCCAAAAAAATCGCAAAAATATTTAAGATCACTCAGCTCCCAAGAAGACCAGCATTTGATTGAATACAATAAGTGGAGCCCTGCCACAAATGCAGCAGTTAACAGTGGCCTTAAGGTTTCTCAATCCGCACGCGGAAGCAAGAAGCCTCCAGGGTGGGAGGGAGGGGAAAGAAACAATTGCGGATCATTGCCTGCCTAGCTTGCTTAAGGCATGGCCCGCCGACACACAAGCTGACATCATCCTAAATGAATTAACACCGGCATGCGTCACACACCGGCCTGAACAGTGCTGAAAACGCCACTACAAACAGCGTGGCCACGCACCCCCAGGCTAGTGCGTTAACCGTACAGGTAGTTGTACAAGGTTCCCAAGACTGACAAACATAAAACGCGCCCATCGACCCCTTGGGCCGGTCCGAATCCACTTTACAATAATTAATCACGACGCACTAAATAACCCAAATCAGCCAAAGATTCGGTAAGCAACCAGCCGACCCTACAGGTCCCCACCTAACCTCAGCTGGTGCAACCAAACACGAATCTTTGCAAGTGAAGTCGTATAAAACCTACAATTAATTTTCTCGGACCGCTAATTAATAGCCACCGACCCTTATAAACAACCGGGTCATCCAAGGAAAATTCGGGCGAGCAGGAAACCCTTTGTACAAATCGAATTAGTCAGCCCATGTCGCAGACAGCCTTCCACATCCAGGCCAAGGCATGGCGGCCTTATCTTTCCCGCATGCGTTAATTAAACTATATTCAGAGAAAACCGATTAAGATCACTCAGCTCCCAAGAAGACCAGCATTTGATTGAATACAATAAGTGGAGCCCTGCCACAAATGCAGCAGTTAACAGTGGCCTTAAGGTTTCTCAATCCGCACGCGGAAGCAAGAAGCCTCCACCCAATTACCCCCCCTGGCGCCAACCCCATTGCGCCGATTAAACTCATGACCACCGTGCGCGAAAGAGCGTGTCGCAACATCTTAAATGGCGACTCAGCCCGCGCTAGGCTATATTAACCCCCGCAGGGGCCCGCTGGTTACAATGCGACACAAGCCGGTGACCACCCCAAAAGCAAGCCCTCAAAAAGAGCCAGCATTTCGCAATTCCGGAACCGTCCAAAAAGGAAAGAGGTTTTACGACACCATAATAGACTGAGCCGCGCAGCAGGTGCTGAGACGAAAAGGAACGACAAAGGTCTGGCGTAGCCTCGCCTCCCTGAGACGCCCTCCCCAACTCGAGTCTCGCAATAGGGAAATTTCTAGAGTTCGGAGCACAACTCTCGCGCGGCTCCTATTGTCCCCAACCACCCCTCCTTGGCAGGGGCAGCTAGACAACTGACCTGCCGCCACAAAAAATATTTTATGACAAAAAAAGTCGTTGCTGACAGGATCCTGGTTCGGGACCTTTAGAGTCCAGGTCACGTCCCACGCACCATCGCACGGTGGCAAGCCTGCGATGTGACACTAGAGCTGTTTTAGAAACTTATAAACAGCTCCGCCGAAGCTGGCCAAACCGCCGGAGTAGCGCCCCATCCTTCGCCCATGTCAAAAAGACCCGCAGCCGGGGAAAACGACATGGGGGTAAATTTAAATTTTCTTTCCGTTGCACGACCAACTATACTATGCTTGGTCGAACAACTTAGCGGTTGTGCCACCATCTGCCTCGGCTACAAGACAGATGCAACCCGCGCTAGAATGTGCAATTTTGCACAGGCGGCCATTGCCGCCATTGGGAAAGAAACAATTGCGGATCATTGCCTGCCTAGCTTGCTTAAGGCATGGCCCGCCGACACACAAGCTGACATCATCCTAAATGAATTAACACCGGCATGCGTCACACACCGGCCTGAACAGTGCTGAAAACGCCACTACAAACAGCGTGGCCACGCACCCCCAGGCTAGTGCGTTAACCGTACAGGTAGTTGTACAAGGTTCCCAAGACTGACAAACATAAAACGCGCCCATCGACCCCTTGGGCCGGTCCGAATCCACTTTACAATAATTAATCACGACGCACTAAATAACCCAAATCAGCCAAAGATTCGGTAAGCAACCAGCCGACCCTACAGGTCCCCACCTAACCTCAGCTGGTGCAACCAAACACGAATCTTTGCAAGTGAAGTCGTATAAAACCTACAATTAATTTTCTCGGACCGCTAATTAATAGCCACCGACCCTTATAAACAACCGGGTCATCCAAGGAAAATTCGGGCGAGCAGGAAACCCTTTGTACAAATCGAATTAGTCAGCCCATGTCGCAGACAGCCTTCCACATCCAGGCCAAGGCATGGCGGCCTTATCTTTCCCGCATGCGTTAATTAAACTATATTCAGAGAAAACCGAGTCTAAGAAAGGTCATTTCACGTAGTATTTGAATAAATTTTGAGGGAATTTTTTTGACAAACATTCCGACTTGGGCGAATTTTCTACGAAACCCAAAAACTCAGTCCTAAGAATAGGACTGAGTTGAACTCAGTCCTAAGAATAGGTGCAGTGACGAACGACGTGTTAATATAGATTCATTGAGAATGATAAATTACGGAGGTGAGATTGGCATGCAACATAAGGAAAACCCCGAAAAGAAGAAGAACCCTGACTTCAGAAATTAATAGTAATCGGACAAAGTTCTAGGACATCCAAGGATCACGCCAGCTGCACAATGTACAGCTAACTACATCACAAAACTACGACACGCGCAGCAACATCGCTGCGCCGGCCCACCATGCATGCGCAGGCCTGGGAGGGATCTAGACCGCATGGGCGCATTGTCATTAATATATATTTTAAAATATAATTACTTACATCAGAGTACTTAAAGCACCCACGTAAAAATAAACAAAGCCAACGCCAGCCAGAGATACCACGTCAAAACAACTATACAGCCGGCATGGGACACTTTATCCACACCGCGGAATGAAGTAAAACAGCCTAATAACCGTGCTAGCTGCGCACGCAGCAAAGTCAGCTCGTGTGCAGCGGAGCAAGATGTCAGCCAAAGCCCGGGTAATCGCTACCCCTGCCAGCCGTTAAGAATGTACTCCAGCACAAGTACATTTTGAGTTTTTCCAAGTTTCTTGTTTTTTGCTTGTTTCAAGTTCAGTTTTGCATAAAAAGTGTCCCCATAGCCCCTGGATCTCATCTGGAGGTAGTTGAACTAGTATATGCTACAATATACTAGGTTGTACTATTTTCTACTACATTTATACTATAATGTACTAAATTGAACTACATCTGAACTACATGTAACTGTGATTGATGCCCCTGTAACGTCTCCCAATGCTCAATATCAGGTCTGGCCACCATTGGTGACCTCCTAGAGCCATTCACAGCTGCATTTCGTGGATCACCGCACAAAAAAAAAATGTTTTACTTAGCCTTATCAACATGGGAATGAGGGCTTTGGTGTGCAAACATGCATGTGTGCTAAAAATTGGACATTCTGACACTGCGCGAGAGTCTGGTAATACTTAAGCACTTCAGGTCATGATCGAAGTATAGAATGAACTGATGCAAGCAATCAAGCATTATGCAAGGAATGGAATGCTGCAATGAATTTTAGCAGTAATACTTGCAACTAGCTAGGGAACACACGATAAAGTCACGAATCTGACATGCATTGTGCCGTCATGGCACATGCATGAACATGTACACGAACAGAGGATCACGCGGACGCCCACGTGCACGCGCATGGCAATCCCCATGCCCCCCCCCCCCACACACACACAAGCCCCAACTCCAAACATTGCACCAATGACCCACCCACCCAAACCCAACCCCAGCCCCCCTGACCCCCAACGCCCATGCACACGCCCATGCCCCCGCCCCCCCCCGCCCCCCCCCCCCCGCCCCGCCCCCGCCCCCGCCCCGCCCCGCCGCCGCCCCCCCCCCCCCGCCCCCGCCCCCGCCCCCGCCCCCGCCCCCCCCCCGCCCCCGCCCGCCCCCGCCCCGCCCCCGCCCCGCCCCGCCCCCGCCCCCGCCCCCGCCCCGCCCCCCCCCGCCCATGCCCATGCCCCTGCCCCGCACCCGCCCATTCTCACCCACGCCCACGCCCACGCCCACGCCCACGCCCACGCCCACGCCCACGCCCACGCCCACGCCCACGCCCACGCCCACGCCCACGCCCACGCCCACGCCCACGCCCACGCCCACGCCCACGCCACGCCCACGCCCACGCCCACGCCCACGCCCACCCCACGCCCACGCCCACGCCCACGCCCACGCCCACGCCCACGCCCACGCCCACGCCCATGCCCACGCCCACGCCCACGCCCACGCCCACGCCCACGCCCACGCCCACGCCCGCCACGCCCACCCTACCCCACCCCTACTCCAAGCCACAATTATACCCAAAGCCACAGCCAGAAGCAGCAGCAAGCCACACCTACCCACGCCCACGCCCACGCCCACGCCCACGCCCACGCCCACGCCCACGCCCACGCCCACGCCCACGCCCACGCCCACGCCCACGCCCACGCCCACGCCCACGCCCACGCCCACGCCCACGCCCACGCCCACGCCCACGCCCCACGCCCACGCCCACGCCCACGCCCACGCCCACGCCACGCCCACGCCCACGCCCACGCCACGCCCACGCCCACGCCCACGCCCACGCCCACGCCCACGCCCACGCCCACGCCCACCCACGCCCACGCCCACGCCCACGCCCACGCCCACGCCCACGCCCACCCCACGCCCACGCCCACGCCCACGCCCACGCCCACGCCCACGCCCACGCCCACGCCCACGCCCACGCCCACGCCCACGCCCACGCCCACGCCCACGCCCACGCCACGCCCACGCCCACGCCCACGCCCACGCCCACGCCCACGCCCACGCCCACGCCCACGCCCACGCCCACGCCCACGCCCACGCCCACGCCCACGCCCACGCCCACGCCCACGCCCACGCCCACGCCCACGCCCACGCCCACGCCCACGCCCACGCCCACGCCCACGCCCACGCCCACGCCCACGCCCACGCCACACCCACGCCCACGCCCACGCCCACGCCCACGCCCACGCCCACGCCCACGCCCACGCCCACGCCCACGCCCACGCCCACGCCCACGCCCACGCCCACACCCACGCCCACGCCCACGCCCACGCCCACGCCCACGCCCACGCCCACGCCCACGCCCACGCCCACGCCCACGCCCACGCCCACGCCCACGCCCACGCCCACGCCCACGCCCACGCCCACGCCCACGCCCACGCCCACGCCCACGCCCACGCCCACGCCCACGCCCACGCCCACGCCCACGCCCACGCCCACGCCCACGCCCACGCCCACGCCCACGCCCACGCCCACGCCCACGCCCGCGCCCATGCCCACGCTCACGCCCACGCCCACGCCCACGCCCGCGCCTGCGCCCACCCTAGCCTCACCCCTACTCCAAGCCACAAATGCACCGTAAGCCACAGCCAGAAGTACAGCACAGCAGCGACAATTGCAGACTTAGCCCAGACACACACCTACCCACGTCAATGCCCCTGCCCAGAGACTCGCGGCCTCATCCCACCCCCCTGCACGAACAGTTCCCAAACAAAAGAAAAGGCAAACAAAAGGAACAAGAGTAGCAAGCTGCATTGCGAGCACATATGCCAGTTCTGGTGCACATGCCAGGCCGAAAGCAACTCATGATTGCCCCTGCCCCTGCCCCTGCCCCTACCCCTGCCCCTGCCCCTGCCCCTGCCCCTGCCCCTGCCCCTGCCCCTGCCCCTGCCCCTGCCCCTGCCCCTGCCCCTGCCCCTGCCCCTGCCCCTGCCCCTGCCCCTGCCCCTGCTCCTGCCCCTGCCATCACCATTCTAACCACCACACATTACGAAAAGCAAGAAGAAATTATAATAATAAGAAGAAATTATAAGAAGAAGAAATAATAATAATAAACAAGCACAAAGTTGACTGCACATGCGACTGTACCAGTAGGCACGTAGCAAATTTTAGCTGCAGCTTCAATTTCAACTTCATTGCAATTGCAAGTGTGACTGCATGTGTAATTGCACTACCAATGCCTAATGCCCACTGCATGTGCCCAGTGCGAATGCAATTCAAAAGCAACATGCAATCGAAATTACAGCTGAAGCCGGCTATTAACAAAGATATTTAAAGCAGTTGTTAACTACAGAGACCCAATGAAAATGCAAATGCAATGAAAAAGCAACAGAAGTTGAAGCCACTGCCACTCTACCTGCCGACAGTAACACCACCGCCAGCACCCACTCATATCCCAACGACAAGGAAATAGAATTGCCCAAAGCCAGACATACATTGGGACGCATAAGCAAACGGCAACGCAAGCGCACATGCAAATGTATACGCAAAGGCAAAGGCAAAGGCAAACGCAAACGCAAACGCAAACGCAAGCTTGTCATGTACCTACGCTTAACTGCAAACGCAAACTGTGCACGAAGCAAAAAGATTGGATGGCCAAGATCATGGCAAATACGAGGGCCGAAAACAATCCAACTTCATCTAAATGTCCGAAATCCTCACGACGTTTCGATGCGCGCTTGAATGTCGAAGGCCTGCGCCGATTATCGATCATAAGTCGAATGTGTAATTGTCGGCTTATGAGAACTGCTTTGCGACAGTATCACGTCAGGCCGTTCCTGTGCAGCCATTTTCCCTGTGCAGCGGGTGGACAACGTTCACTTTCCGCATTATTCATGGCTATCGAAGTTAATTCTTACCGACCCCGGCTGCCATGGCCACTGGCCACGCATATCAAGTTCAGGTATTCCCGACCTGTAGCGCAGCAGATTTCTGTTGGAAGGCATCCTAAGCATCGTGATAAAAGAAATCCGAACAATAGACATTCATGCTGCATCTAAGGACATTATGGCATTTGTATATACTGCAAGTACATGTATCGACATTGCCGTGATTGCTAACCCCGACTCACCATGAACAGGAACTTTCCCTCTGCCTCCATGAAATGTACTTCGTGAAATGTACTGTAATACATATGATGTACTACGATGATAATCATCCCAGCAAAGCCATAGCACACCTTCCGTTTCGACCGCCATGTCGGCCACTAGTCCGGATAGCTCAATGTGCACCTGACCTTGACACTAATCGCACAAACAGCCACAATTTTGCAAGCAAGAAGACATGGCTACCTCGGCATTTCATGAAATGTACTTCGTGAAATGCATTTCGTGAAATGTACTAAGGAACGTGATTGGCCGGCGTTCGCTCGCCAAATCTCGCAAAATGTACTAAGGCACGTGATTGGTCCCGCAAAATGTACTAAGGAACGTGATTGGCCGGCGAAGATTCTGTTTGCTGCAATTAAAATTCCCTACAGAATCTTCGCCGGCCAATCACGTTCCTTAGTACATTTTGCGGGACCAATCACGTGCCTTAGTACATTTTGCGAGATTTGGCGAGCGAACGCCGGCCAATCACGTTCCTTAGTACATTTCACGAAATGCATTTCACGAAGTACATTTCATGAAATGCCGAGGTAGCCATGTCTTCTTGCTTGCAAAATTGTGGCTGTTTGTGCGATTAGTGTCAAGGTCAGGTGCACATTGAGCTATCCGGACTAGTGGCCGACATGGCGGTCGAAACGGAAGGTGTGCTATGGCTTTGCTGGGACATAATCGTGGCTATCTGCTTCCTGGCTTTCGCTATCATGGTGATGGGACACCATGGGAAGCGCAAGTTCGCAGCCATAGTGCTAAGCGGCAGCACCCATGCCGGCAGCCTAGTGACCGACGAGACGTTCGACTGTAAGTGCGGCCACGAGTGCATGAAGCCCATTAGAATATCACATCTCCAGGCATTGCGAAGCGCCTGGTTTTCGCCCGGGCGGAAGCAAGAGGACAGGAAGGCGGCGATAAAGCAGCAGCTGCACCAGGGGGGGTACGACGCCATAACCACGATGTCGTCATCTACTCGTCACAAGTTCGTTCATGGCGCTGGTTTTCGGTTCGTTCTCGACGGGGGAGTCAAGGATATGAACATAGGGTTTGTGACCCCTTTTCACTTTCGCGTTTCACTTTCGAGGCGGCCTTCAGGCACTGCCTGAAAATTAGCAACCACGTTTGGAACTCTTCGGACCACCTGTGAAACTAATCACATTTGATGATGTGCTGGCGGGCCTGGGCATCGCATTTGAGCATTACTTC
This sequence comes from Mesostigma viride, assembly GCA_009746045.1. NCBI lineage: Eukaryota > Viridiplantae > Streptophyta > Mesostigmatophyceae > Mesostigmatales > Mesostigmataceae > Mesostigma > Mesostigma viride. The sequence continues at coordinate 12,035,117 of RPFO01000080.1, read as the reverse complement.
GAGCAGGGCTCAACAAGCTCGATTCGCCAACTCAACCCGAAGAAGCCCTAAGCTGCGGTAAGACATATATTTGTGTGGATGGCTCTTGATATCATGCTGAATTTCTAGTCTTCTCTAGGTGGACAGTTCATGTGCAGCCATACAGGTCATCCATGTGTGTTTTAACCATGTTGCATGTGCCACAGATATTATGAGCAGTATTTACTAAGTGTGCTGGAGTCGTTGTTGCATGCTTGTTGTATTTCACAGTTCACGCCTGCATGAACGCATCGTTGATACTAATGATTATTCATATTGCATGACTGTTCTATTGGGGACGCCGCGCTTGATGTCACAACGTGGCCGAAAGGGTGCATCCACCGCTGACGGCCGGTGGGTGAAATCGATGGACGCATTTCCGAAGAAGCCAGCCGCGGGCCACACCCATGGCGCGGGCGGGGCGCGGGCGGGGGCGGGGGAGAAGGCGCGGGTGCGGGCGCGGGCGCCACCCAAGACGCGGGCGCGGGCGCGGGCCCGGGCGGGCGGGGCGGGGGCGGGGCGCAGGCGCCGGCGCGGGTGCGGGCGCGGGCGCCACCCAAGGCGCGCGCGCGGGCGCGGGCGGGGGTGGGGGCGCAGGCGCCGGCGCGGGTGCGGGCGCGGGCGCCACCGCCGACTTGGATGATGAGCCAGCAACCGAAGCCGAGAGGGAGAGGCACCGCTCTTCGAAGGTGTTCGATCTCGAAGTGTTTTGGGGCCCGGATATGACCGTGTATGTCCGCTGGCGCCTAGCCGCATCGGAGACGTTGGTAAATGCACCGGTGAACAAGTGGCAGCCCACAGGGCCTAATGGCGAGGCTTGTGACGGGGTCACGCCCATTGGGTACACCCCGCAGGGAGATCCTGTCTATGGGTGCCTCCTCATAGAGCGTGGCAAGGCCCCCAAAGGAAGTCCTGGTCTAGTGCCGCTTTTTGAATGGGACGAGGGCGGTGCCAGGAGATGTACCTGCGCTAGCCTTCACAGCCTTTTTCCTGACATCGTCGCCGCTGAGAAGCAGCAGTTGCTGGACGGATGGATTGAGCAGGTGCCAAAGTCCGTGGAGGATGTGCGTGCCAACAACGAGAATCTGTTCGACATCATGGAGCAAAAGCTCAAAGAGAAGCGTGAACTGCAAGCGAACAAGGCGGTACCCTTACCGCTGCGATCTGCAGGCGACCAGTCGGTTGCGCGGGCAACACGAGCACTGAGGCTGCCCATAAAACAAGTAATCTCACACGTCGCTTGCCCTGCCCGCGAGATTCAAGCGCAGATCAACCGCGCATGTGCGCCCGCTGCGCGAGGGAGCACATCAACGGCAACGCCCGCTTTGCGCACACTGATTTCCGGCAGGCACACCTTCAAGGTGAATGGAAGCCTCATACGACGCAGCGACCTACTCGTTGTTAAGCGGCCAGCCGTCACCTGCGGGCAGGGAATGCCGTGGGCACCACACATGCTGGTGAAGGTCCTTGATCTGGAAGGCGATCGCACGGAGCGTGACAGCATTGTCGCCTCTCCTTACTACGCACCGTCGTGGACGGGCCAGTTTTCTAGAGTGACATTAGGTGGCGGCAGCGCAGGGATGACGGTCCCCATTTCTGATGTACACCTGCAGCACTGGACAGTGGGCGGTACGGCAGAGGTGCACCAGCCTGAGCTGATCAGTACCGGCAAACTGTCAGCTGCCACGGTGGCGGCGTTGAAAGAGCACCCGCAGATTGACTTTGAGCATTACAAGACTGCCACCGCCGCCAGGGCAGCAGCAAAGGATGACTGCAATGCCTACTTTGCCGAGCATGGAGCACGTGCGCTTATCGGGATGCGCCTGTGTGCCCTGTTTCCGGGGATAGCGAGGAAGAGGGAGCGCTTCCATGGCTGGGTCACTAAGGTTCAGGAAAGGGGAGGTCACCTGCTCATCAAGGCGATGTGGGCTGATGGGCAGGACTATCATGCCCTGGCGGAGGTGACGCAGTTCGTGTGCGGCTGCCCACACCCAGTCGAGGCATTTGGCCGCGCTCGCTTCTTTCCACAGGAGCTAGGCTGGCACCGTGAACGCAGGTGATGGCACCCACATAGACGATGCCGTCCCTGCTGTGCACAGTGACAGTGAAGGCGGGGAGGAGGAGGAAGAGGGAGAGAAGAGGGGAGAAAGAGGGGGAGGAGAGGGGGAGGAGGAGGGGAGAGGGGGAGGGAGAGGGGAGGGAGAATGGGAGGGGAGGGGGAGGAGGAAGAGGGAGAGGGAGAGGGAGAGGAGGATGCGGAATGGGAGCCGGGGATGACTGGTAGATGAGACGGTGCCATCTACCGGCGCATGGAATGAAGTGGTACACAAGTTTACTCATGGTTGTCGGCAAGTAGAGCATGCACGCCTGGCCTAGTGAATCAATGAGTTGAGTTTGGAGAGGCTGCATTTTGCTTGGATGAAGAATGTGTTAGCATGGCCAAACTTTTATGGCTTGTAGCCAAATCCTCTTGGGGTATGCAGTGTACTAGCGGTGTGCAATTGCGAGGATTCCTGTCTTGTAGCGATGTGGCCTCTCACCCTGCAGCCTGGTAGATGTGTTGGCATGCAGCCACCCATCATTGGTCATCCGATCTGGTGTGATTTGCATTTGCACACCTTGTATTAAGGCCATGATTTAATATGTCTTGTTATTTTTAATGTGTATATGCGAAAAGAGGCATAATATGCTCATATATAGTGCTAGCAAATGTCACTACCTTTACCTATGCCTGACCTTACAAGTTGAGGATGGTCTAATGTAGTGGCAAACAGGTTATTTACAACAATTCACAGTTTTCTGACATAGTTTGAGGCAACTATACTTACCAAAATGCTTGAAAAAGGCAAAAATTGCACCATTTATGCTAGCAAACGTCACTATTTTGAGATCAAACTGGGCCCAAACTTGGCCCATGGTCTAATCTAGTGGTGTTTAGGTTGCTTCCAACATTTCATAGCTTTCTGACATAGTTTGATATTGTGTAGCAGCTTACACTGAGCAAAATGCTTGAAAATGGCAAAAAATGCACCATTTATGCTAGCAAACGTCACTATTTTGACATCAAGCTGAGCCCAAACTTGGCCCATGGTCTAATCTAGTGGTGTTTAGGTTGCTTCCAATATTTCATAGCTTTATGACGTAGTTTGATATTGTTTAGTAGCTTACACTGAGCAAAATGCTTGAAAATGGCAAAAAATGCAGTATTTATGCTAGCAAACGTCACTATTTTGAGTTCAGATTGACCCCAAACTTTGTGCATGGTCTATTCTAGTGGTAATTAGGTTGCTTGCAAATATCCATGATGTTTTGACTTGATTTAGTACTGTTTCCTATTTATTACTATTTAATTTAATTTAAAATGACAAAAATGTACCTGTATTCCTAGCAAATGTCACCAAGATGACGTCCGATCGATACCAAACTTTGTACGAGGTCTATTTTGGTTGCAAACATCATGCATGACAATTTTCAGCATAAAAAGACAAACTTCGGTACGAAGTACATTTTGCGTGCTGGAGTACATTCTTAATGGCTGGTAGGGTACCGAAAGGCGTTGGCGCCAATACGATGTCCAGGTCGCGATCCGCGCTGACTAAGGGGCCCGCTGGCCCTCCGGCCAGGTCCAGGCGGTCCTCATTAATATACATGCGGTGATTCCGGGCCAACTAGTCGGGACGTACAAGGGTGAAGAACTAAATGATATGACGCAGGCTCAGGACCATGAACGCGTGTGAAGGTTGGGCCATGCACCTTCCCCATCCGAATATATATTTTAAAAATATAATTACTTACAGCAGAGTGAAATCACTCAAACCAAAGCAAACGCCCAGCTATAAACCTATACAGAGCCATGTCAAAGCTCTATACTACGATAAGACCAATGAAAACGCCTAACGGGAGGAACCTAAAAGCCCTGCTGCACCGCAAAATCAGCCCGCGTACGGCGGAGCATGATGTCAGCCGTGGCCCGAGGCAGCGCCACCGACAAGCGATGACGCCAATATGACGTCCAGGTCCGCGCCGACCATGGGGCTCCGAATATATATACCTTGACAAAGGCGCGGTGGCGGCAATGCATCAATTCGGGGGTCGAGGTGCAGGCCGTGTTCAGTACCTGGAAGCAAAATTCAGCCATGGCTACGAAAGCTAGAGGAAGGTTAGCCGTATGACCTGCACTTATTTTTATTTTTCTAATGAGATTAGCATAGTAGTACTGTCGCGTTTACGTGCCATTATATCCTAGCCTATCACTTGGAAGGCATATCCATAGCAATAGAGTACTCTTGTGTGTGATCCACTATATTAAAATCCAGTGTGAGATGCAGGTCACGGACATACTTGGCCGCCGACCTCATGACAGGCAATTCCGTAGCCAGCCAGGTGTAGAATAAAACCATGATGCTTTATATATTTGGAAAGCAACCAAACCATTCACATTTAATTTCAAAAGACATCGACAAGAATACAAGTGTTGTCTAGTCGTATAATGTCGTACTTGTGCGTCACTGTCCAAATAAGGCTAAGCGGTTCTTGATAACCTAGCAGGCCTCGGGTGACGCCACACTGCTCCGCTTGGCTTACGGCTGGCAATGTCCTTTAGCGCCCCCTATCCTGTCTACCTATCCCGCTTACCCCAGCTATGGCTCACTGGCCAACGACGACCGGGTTCCTTCCCGAGTCTCGCCCACAATACACACATCATCTTGACGAAACCAAACAGTTATCACTTCCGTCAACCAATCTCATGACAATTACTCATTGCAACCACTCTCGGGGGCTGCTCCGGATTGTTCCACTATTAAACCCCTTGACGACAACACCAAGTTGTGAGGGAGAGTAACGAGCGAACAACGACCACCATGGCCGCTGCCGTGCTCCTAAATACCTCCAAAAATCCCGGCATCCATGCGCTGTCGCATTTGCCAGCAAGCCGCCTGACGTGCAGTTAGACTGCCAGCAAAATGCTTAGCAAGTCTGTTCGACAGCCACGTGCGAGCTAGCACACCGCACACTACGATCTGCGTATCTAACTTTGTCCGATGGACTGAACATCATTCCGTCTGGACAATACAAAAGATTCGTAACTGCCAAATGTCACGCACCGGAATATTGCGCAAGCCACCAAGGCTTTGCGCCCCAAAGTCTTGTGCCTGAACCTAAGTCAGGTCACCTAAGACTGTCACTCTAGAAATTCAGGCCTTTCCGGCGCGGCGCTCCACACCGGCCCAAGGAACAAAGCCTGCGGCCTACTGAATCGGAACCAACCAAACGTCGGTAACGATTCCGATTACGGCAACCGCGTAACTTCTTGAGTGCACGGACGTAAATGATCACGGACGTGACAGCTGTCGCGTTTACGTGCCATTATATCCTAGCCTATCACTTGGAAGGCATATCCATAGCAATAGAGTACTCTTGTGTGTGATCCACTATATTCCCCCCCACTTTTTAGCTCGAAAAAATGAAGAGCCAAAAAGTCAAAAAGAGGATCACATAGGGAAAAAAAATTCCCACGACAGGACCACACATGCTTTTCAAATAGGCTAAGCAATAACCTCTTCAGTGCTTTTTCAAGGATAAGCATAATCCTCTTCATGGCTTTTTCAAGGATAAGCCTAATCCGCTTCATAGCTTTTTACAGGATAAGCTTAATCCTCTTCCAAGTGCTCGACCCTGCAAGCACCTTGGGTATACCTCCGGCTCGGGCTGGCCGAACTGAACCCGCCAAGGGTTGTTCGCTCGTTAAAATCCAGTGTGAGATGCAGGTCACGGACATACTTGGCCGCCGACCTCATGACAGGCAATTCCGTAGCCAGCCAGGTGTAGAATAAAACCATGATGCTTTATATATTTGGAAAGCAACCAAACCATTCACATTTAATTTCAAAAGACATCGACAAGAATACAAGTGTTGTCTAGTCGTATAATGTCGTACTTGTGCGTCACTGTCCAAATAAGGCTAAGCGGTTCTTGATAACCTAGCAGGCCTCGGGTGACGCCACACTGCTCCGCTTGGCTTACGGCTGGCAATGTCCTTTAGCGCCCCCTATCCTGTCTACCTATCCCGCTTACCCCAGCTATGGCTCACTGGCCAACGACGACCGGGTTCCTTCCCGAGTCTCGCCCACAATACACACATCATCTAGTTGACGAAACCAAACAGTTATCACTTCCGTCAACCAATCTCATGACAATTACTCATTGCAACCACTCTCGGGGGCTGCTCCGGATTGTTCCACTATTAAACCCCTTGACGACAACACCAAGTTGTGAGGGAGAGTAACGAGCGAACAACGACCACCATGGCCGCTGCCGTGCTCCTAAATACCTCCAAAAATCCCGGCATCCATGCGCTGTCGCATTTGCCAGCAAGCCGCCTGACGTGCAGTTAGACTGCCAGCAAAATGCTTAGCAAGTCTGTTCGACAGCCACGTGCGAGCTAGCACACCGCACACTACGATCTGCGTATCTAACTTTGTCCGATGGACTGAACATCATTCCGTCTGGACAATACAAAAGATTCGTAACTGCCAAATGTCACGCACCGGAATATTGCGCAAGCCACCAAGGCTTTGCGCCCCAAAGTCTTGTGCCTGAACCTAAGTCAGGTCACCTAAGACTGTCACTCTAGAAATTCAGGCCTTTCCGGCGCGGCGCTCCACACCGGCCCAAGGAACAAAGCCTGCGGCCTACTGAATCGGAACCAACCAAACGTCGGTAACGATTCCGATTACGGCAACCGCGTAACTTCTTGAGTGCACGGACGTAAATGATCACGGACGTGACAGTACTCCGTGGCATGCCTTTGCGCATGACGCGCAAGTACTTACTTACTTACTTACTTACTTACTTACTTACTTACTTACTTACTTACTTACTTACTTACTTACTTACTTACTTACTTACTTACTTACTTACTTACTTACTTACTTGCTATGACCTGCACACGATCGAGGGTAATTAAGAAATCAAGCCGAAGTTAATCCTGCATCTGAGCGAGCAGAATAATTGCATGCAAACACATTAGCATCACTCCCCGGACAGGAGAACTTTTGCGGATGACTGTAGGTGTAAGTTGGCGATGCCATGGTAACCGGAGACGTCCGTCCTATAGTCAGCAAAATTGGTGCGAGAGGTCCCCAGTTCGATTCCGGTCGGATTCATTTGCAGATCGCGTTTTCCGCGTTTTCCGCGGCCCGGCACTGAACGCAAAGGTTTTCACCTTTGCGGAGTGCCTGATCAGAACATTAGCAATTGTGCGACAGACCAAAACAATATTGCCGTGTGCACTAAAATTGAATTAAATTAAATTATAACATGCCTCCGAGATTATAACGAGCCACGAGCCACGAGCCACGAGGTAGCCATGGCTGTCGGAGCTCATAACTTTCACGTTTGAGCCCCGAATTCAGCTGTGAATATCACAATCGCTTCGTCTTTCTTAGACGCACATGCTGATATAATTTTCCAAAGCTATAACGCACTATATGGCGAATAAACGCGCCTCGACGCAACGCAGCCTGGCGGCTGCGCTCGGTAATGAAAATACGTCTGCAGCTCCGGCTGCAGCTTCGCCATCAGGGCCGGAAGGCAGTGCTGCCACTAGTCGCGCACTGGTGGTCGTCCAGCACCCTCCCGGGCTTCCTGCCTCGCCTTCAGCCTCGCCTGAGCCAAACCGCAGCCGCCCAGCCGAACCTGGCTGGTCTGAGCATGATTTCGACGTCGACCGGCTCTTTACCACCTTCGACGTCAACAGGCCTGCCTTTTTCGACATGCCACCCATCAAGATACTGGAGCTCGTGTTCTACGGGTCACACGCCTCACTGCTGGCCCTGTGCCAGCAACTCAATTTCCACACCCACTTTTTTCGCAACGGAGTTGACGGCCGGTTTTCCCACCGCGTCTCAGACCGCCCAGTCGACACCAACCTGGCAGGCTGGTCTCGCCCCCGCCTTCAGCTCGCAGCTCTCTTTACCCTCACTAAGCGCTCGGCCGAGGACCTTCTGCACCCCGCCCCCATTACCGAATCCACCTTCGTCCACCACCTCCACGCCGCCCTCTCACAGCACGTGACGCCCATTGCTGCAGATGTGGCGGCACTTGGCGGCACGCTGGCTGCTGAGCTCCCCACCATCCCCACCGCCACCGCCGCCCTCCTCGCCTCCACCCCCCCCCCCCCCTCCGCCTCCACCGACTCCATCACCGCCCAGCTCCGCGACATCGACCAGCGTCTTAAGGACAACGCCATTGCTATCGAGGTTCTGCAGAACACCGCAGGCCTCACCGCCCAGGCGGTGAAGGACATTGCCGCCAAGCCAGCCCCGGCTGGCCTGGCCGGCGATGCTCCTCCCATCACCACCTGGGCGGACATGCTTAAGCAACACACCCGCACCTCCACCACCTCCGCCGTCGCAGCCCAGCTTCAACGGCGGACGCTTGACCTCCGCAAGGAGGCCGAGCTCGCCAAGCGCAGCCTCAACGTCATTGTCAAGAACTTCGCCATGGAGGAAGGTGAGAATTCCGAGAAGCTTGCGCGTGCTTTTGAGAGAGAAATCCTTGATCGCATGGGCCTTACTGGTGAGATCGAGCTGGCCGCCCACCGCCTTCCCCGCGCGCGGGGTAAGGCAGGGCCGCCCCCGCTCCTTCTCACCTTTAAGACCCCGGCGGACAAGATTTCTTTTCTCAGACGCCGCAAGCGGCTCGAGAAGACTCTCTTCACCCTTGATGACGACTTGACCCTGGCGCAGCAACAACGGCGACGGGAGCTATGGCCGACCTACCTCCAGCTCCGGCAGACCAAGGCGGGGCAGCCGGTGTACTGGAAGGGGGCGGCCATCTACGTCGGCCACAAGCCCTGGCAGGCGACCCCCGCGGCCCCAGCGACTCCAGACACCCCAGCTTAGGGGAATACAGCAGCAGTAGTGTAGAATAGATAGACCGTGGCCATGTACATGTACGCCTCCTAGAGGCTGTATTCCAGCTAAGCCACGCGCTTTATTTAATCATGTACATGTGTGCCTATGATGAGCCACACTCCAGACGATGCCTAGTTTTATAAATAGTAATGCTGTGCCCATGCAGAGAGCTGCTCTCTGCTGAGATGCCACGCTCTAGTTTTTGTATAGCCATGATGATCTTCCCCCTCACAGGCATGCTCCCCCCTTACCCGGGCATAGCGTGATAGACCATGAGGGTGCGGGTGCCCTGGTGCACCTAGAGCAGGGGTAGCTTACATTCCCACCCTTGCATGAAGTAGCCCAGAATGTATTAAAAGCCATATGCCCCTTCTCAGGGCTATGTGCTACATCTACTCCCAACGGAGTGATGTTGATAATTAATGCCTCCGTTGGGAAATCATGTAGCACATATTCCTTGATGGGTGGTGGAAAGGAGAGAGCCGCGTAATCTAACTATCCTAACGCTAATCTACCTAGTCTAGAAAAATCCTAACTGCCCTACTCATCAAAACGCCTCCTCCTCTTGGGGGGAGGGGGCTTGCCGACAGGGTCGGGCGTGTGCGCCTTGACAATCTTCTGCCACCGCGTCTTGTTCTGCATGGCAGTACGCCAAAGAAGGGAGAGAGAGTGGATGCAGTATTCAAACTGGGCTGGGACCAGTAGATCATCCAGCAACATCTGTACGTAGTTCGCGACATGTTTCCCTACCCTTTTGGGAATGCCCTTGGGGCCAGGCCAGGTCAGAATGTGCCGCCCTGGCTGGCCAAGCCGCTGCCCAGGGGCCTGCCAGACCAAGGGCCGTGTCGACCTGGCTGGTGCGAGCAAGGTGTCCTACAAATGCTATCCTACGCTGTCTGATCTCGTCCAAAATACGAGGCATGCCCTGATACAAAGACTCTGATGACCTACGCTAAAAAGCTCTTAGTTAATTAATCTACTTGCCGCCATCGCCGTCGTCTTCACCTTCGTCCCGCGAAAATGCCTGATTTCAGTTGTACATTTTTGTTTGCAGCTGTCACAAAAAATACAAAAAATACCAGGATTTTTTCTTGAATTCTATGGGATGTAAGGAGTCCGTCCACCGAGTTTCAGACCGAAAATCTCGTATCTACTGTGTCCGCCACGTGTCAGATTACAACGCGATACATCGCGTTCTAACCCTACAACGCGATGTATCGTGTTGTAAAAAACCACGTGTTAAAATAAAACTTGATGAAAATACTTTAATGAAAAAACATTTAGAAGCTTGGGCGTGCATACATAAAGCAGATGGTCTCACTCGCACCTGGTACTCTATGTGGCGTCAGAGCCTGATGTTGGTGAATGGGACACAACGGTCACACGGAACATCAAACAACACGAAAGCAACAAAAACAATAAAAACAACAAAAACAAGTTACACAGAAACCAGCAGAAATGAAGACAAAAACGAAAAAGACAGTACAATACAAGGGTTGACATGACATAACAATGCACACAAACACTATGACCCCCGCCAAAGACATGGTACCGGGAAAAGCCTCACAGCAAATGAACAAGGGATGCAATCCACCCATCACAAACAGCTGATCCCTGCTGGTGGCGGACCAAGATCCGCCCCTTCCTCGCTGATTCTCGCAGCTGTACATGAGCTGGGTCATTCATGGCCAGATGCCACGAACAGAAGCTTCAGCCCAGCGCGCCTTCTGCCAAGTCTATGCGTCCTTCTTGGCATCAATGAACCGGTTGAAGTGGCAATCGGCCGCAAAGATTCCGCTTGTGACGTAGTCCGCAGCGTGGCCCTCTGGCACCGAGGTCTTGGAGTTGGCGGCGTACGACTGGCCCAGCACACCGTGCACTGCGCTGGTCGCGTTGAACTGCAGTAGCTGCAGGTTGAGGAAGTTCTTGCCCGGGCCCGCGCCTGCCTCCCAGAAGCCTGCGCGCACCACCTCGGCTGCCACCGCCACGACACCGGGGATGACGACGGCCACGCGGGTCTTCTTGCGAGACACCGTGATGCCCGATGGCAGCTTCTTCATGGCCATGCGGCCCAGCAGCGGCTCCTGGGGTGATGTCATGGTTTACATCACGGTGACATGAGGGATTTGCACCACAGCGGATGGACGGGTGGATACAAGCATCGATCCAACGGAGAATGGCCAGGGGCCAGGTGCTAGATGGTCAGGCATACAACATGAACAGAAGCAGGGACGGAGAGAGGGAGCAACCGATGACAGAGACAAATATGGCCTCAGCTCCCCAACATGCCTTGCAGCTTTCTATCACTCTCGACGATTGTCACCACCAGTCAACCCTTCAAACACATCTGCCTAGATGTGGCTCAACCTAGGGACACATACGGTAAGCTGGTACATACAGGGAGGATACCGACTGTTCCAACGCATGCACCCAGGTGCGGGGGCAGCCCCAGCAAAGCTGGCAGCCTTCCATTAGACCATCAACCCAGGGGGATGTGGACGCGGGCGCTAAGTGCGACATCTTCCCGTTAGGAACCATGGCTATGGAATCCCGAATAATGGACACCAAGGGTCATACCAAGCAAGAACCCTTCCTCATCATGTTTAACAACAACATAAATGGTTTTAGTGTGTGTGCTGGCGAGTATGTGCGTGGTGTGTGTGGGGGGGAGGGGGGGCGGGGGGGCGGGCAAACAGTTAAAAGATGACTCACCCCATTGACAACCACGTTGCCGATGGCGGTCGCGTAGGTCGCGTCGGCACCTGAAGCAGCCTCGATTAGGATGCGGTCGCTGCCGTGCATGATGGCCAGCTGGTCCATCCATGTGCGGGCATCCGCCACAGGAGAAGCGAGAGCATTGCCAGCGGCCACGCCCGCGAAGTGCGCGTTCACCTGAACCTGCTTGTCGCTCACGATGCAGTAGTTCTGGTCCGCGATGCCGTTGAAGTCAAACTTGTCGCCCGCCAGCGTGGTGAAATGGGGGTCCGAGGTGCCTGATGCCAGGAAGAGGAACACGGCCTGCAGGTCCACCAGCTGGGCTGCCTGCGCGACCGAGATCTGGAAGGTATCAGTTAGCCACTGAGCAAACGCGGGCGAGTTGATGATGTCCACCACCGACTGGCCCTGTGCAATATCGTCCACATACACCTTGAGCTGCAGGATGAACTCTGACTCCGTGGGAAGCTGCAGCAGCTTCCTGGTTTGGCCGGCGCGCTTTTCTAGCTTTGTGTCCATCGCGCACGCGGGGATGAAGGGCAGGAAGTCGCGCTGCAGGCCTGCCGCCACAGGGGCGAGGTCAAAGTTGAGGACGAAGCAATCCTTGAGCGTGACGACTATGTAGATGTCGGCCGCCAGCGCCTTCTTGCAGACTGCAGGGATATGGGCCAGGGACCCGTCACTGCTCTCCTCAAAATCACACACGGGGTTGACAGAGTCTGCAAGGCACCGGGGGAGGGGGGGGGGGGGGAAAGGGCGCGGGTGACAAGGCATGAGCTACCGATGTGGCAACAAAAACGCTGCCCAGCATTTCTGGGCACGGTTGAGGCGCGTAGTGGTTGAGTCCAAGGCAATAGCGCACCGCCTGCATGGGACCTCGCTTCCCCACGCACGCGCCTCCCCCAGGCATGGGTGTGCGAGCTAGCTGTGAGACCGCAGGCCAGGGAAAATGTCTAACAAAAGCAGAACCAGGCGTGCTCTCTTCTTGCATCGCGCTTGGCAGGGAACAAGGCGTGCACTCTTCTCGCATCGCGCTTGGCAGGGAACAAGGCGTGCTCTCTTCTTGCATCGCGCTTGGCAGGGAACAAGGCGTGCTCTCTTCTTGCATCGCGCTTGGCAGGGAACAAGGCGTGCTCTCTTCTTGCATCGTGCTTGGCAGGGAACAAGGCGTGCTCTCTTCTTGCATCGCTTGGCAGGGAACAAGGCGTGCTCTCTTCTTGCGTCGCGCTTGGCAGGGAACAAGGCGTGCTCTCTTCTTGCATCGTGCTTGGCAGGGAACAAGGCGTGCTCTCTTCTTGCATCGTGCTTGGCAGGGAACCAGGCGTGCTCTCTTCTTGCGTCGCGCTTGGCAGGGAACAAGGCGTGCTCTCTTCTTGCATCGCTTGGCAGGGAACAAGGCGTGCTCTCTTCTCGCATCGCGCTTGGCAGGGAACAAGGCGTGCTCTCTTCTCGCATCGCGCTTGGCAGGGAACAAGGCGTGCTCTCTTCTTGCATCGCGCTTGGCAGGGAACAAGGCGTGCTCTCTTCTCGCATCGCGCTTGGCAGGGAACAAGGCGTGCTCTCTTCTTGCATGGTGCTTGGCAGGGAACAAGGCGTGCACTCTTCTCGCATCGCGCTTGGCAGGGAACAAGGCGTGCTCTCTTCTTGCATCGCGCTTGGCAGGGAACAAGGCGTGCTCTCTTCTTGCATCGCGCTTGGCAGGGAACAAGGCGTGCTCTCTTCTTGCATCGTGCTTGGCAGGGAACAAGGCGTGCTCTCTTCTTGCATCGCTTGGCAGGGAACAAGGCGTGCTCTCTTCTTGCGTCGCGCTTGGCAGGGAACAAGGCGTGCTCTCTTCTTGCATCGCGCTTGGCAGGGAACAAGGCGTGCTCTCTTCTTGCATCGCGCTTGGCAGGGAACAAGGCGTGCTCTCTTCTCGCATCGCTTGGCAGGGAACAAGGCGTGCTCTCTTCTTGCATGGTGCTTGGCAGGGAACAAGGCGTGCTCTCTTCTTGCATGGTGCTTGGCAGGGAACAAGGCGTGCTCTCTTCTTGCATCGCGCTTGGCAGGGAACAAGGCGTGCTCTCTTCTCGCATCGCGCTTGGCAGGGAACAAGGCGTGCTCTCTTCTTGCATCGCGCTTGGCAGGGAACAAGGCGTGCTCTCTTCTCGCATCGCGCTTGGCAGGGAACAAGGCGTGCTCTCTTCTTGCATCGTGCTTGGCAGGGAACAAGGCGTGCTCTCTTCTTGCATCGTGCTTGGCAGGGAACAAGGCGTGCTCTCTTCTCGCATCGCGCTTGGCAGGGAACAAGGCGTGCTCTCTTCTCGCATCGCGCTTGGCAGGGAACAAGGCGTGCTCTCTTCTTGCATCGTGCTTGGCAGGGAACAAGGCGTGCTCTCTTCTTGCATCGCGCTTGGCAGGGAACAAGGCGTGCTCTCTTCTTGCATCGCGCTTGGCAGGGAACAAGGCGTGCTCTCTTCTCGCATCGCGCTTGGCAGGGAACAAGGCGTGCTCTCTTCTTGCATCGCGCTTGGCAGGGAACAAGGCGTGCTCTCTTCTTGCATCGTGCTTGGCAGGGAACAAGGCGTGCTCTCTTCTTGCATCGCGCTTGGCAGGGAACAAGGCGTGCTCTCTTCTTGCATCGCGCTTGGCAGGGAACAAGGCGTGCTCTCTTCTCGCATCGCGCTTGGCAGGGAACAAGGCGTGCTCTCTTCTTGCATCGTGCTTGGCAGGGAACAAGGCGTGCTCTCTTCTTGCATCGCGCTTGGCAGGGAACAAGGCGTGCTCTCTTCTTGCATCGCGCTTGGCAGGGAACAAGGCGTGCTCTCTTCTTGCATCGCGCTTGGCAGGGAACAAGGCGTGCACTCTTCTTGCATCGCGCTTGGCAGGGAACAAGGCGTGCTCTCTTCTTGCATCGCGCTTGGCAGGGAACAAGGCGTGCTCTCTTCTTGCATCGCGCTTGGCAGGGAACAAGGCGTGCTCTCTTCTTGCATCGCGCTTGGCAGGGAACAAGGCGTGCTCTCTTCTCGCATCGCGCTTGGCAGGGAACAAGGCGTGCTCTCTTCTTGCATCGCTTGGCAGGGAACAAGGCGTGCTCTCTTCTTGCATCGCGCTTGGCAGGGAACAAGGCGTGCTCTCTTCTTGCATCGCGCTTGGCAGGGAACAAGGCGTGCTCTCTTCTTGCATCGCGCTTGGCAGGGAACAAGGCGTGCTCTCTTCTTGCATCGCGCTTGGCAGGGAACAAGGCGTGCTCTCTTCTTGCATCGCGCTTGGCAGGGAACAAGGCGTGCTCTCTTCTTGCGTCGTGCTTGGCAGGGAACAAGGCGTGCTCTCTTCTTGCATCGCGCTTGGCAGGGAACAGGCGTGCTCTCTTCTTGCGTCGCGCTTGGCAGGGAACAAGGCGTGCTCTCTTCTTGCATCGCGCTTGGCAGGGAACAAGGCGTGCTCTCTTCTTGCATCGCGCTTGGCAGGGAACAAGGCGTGCTCTCTTCTTGCATCGCGCTTGGCAGGGAACAAGGCGTGCTCTCTTCTTGCGTCGTGCTTGGCAGGGAACAAGGCGTGCTCTCTTCTTGCATCGCGCTTGGCAGGGAACAGGCGTGCTCTCTTCTTGCGTCGCGCTTGGCAGGGAACAAGGCGTGCACTCTTCTCGCATCGCGCTTGGCAGGGAACAAGGCGTGCTCTCTTCTTGCGTCGCGCTTGGCAGGGAACAAGGCGTGCTCTCTTCTCGCATCGCGCTTGGCAGGGAACAAGGCGTGCTCTCTTCTTGCATCGCGCTTGGCAGGGAACAAGGCGTGCTCTCTTCTTGCATCGCGCTTGGCAGGGAACAAGGCGTGCTCTCTTCTTGCATCGCGCTTGGCAGGGAACAAGGCGTGCTCTCTTCTTGCATCGCGCTTGGCAGGGAACAAGGCGTGCTCTCTTCTCGCATCGCGCTTGGCAGGGAACAAGGCGTGCTCTCTTCTTGCATCGCGCTTGGCAGGGAACAAGGCGTGCTCTCTTCTTGCATCGCGCTTGGCAGGGAACAAGGCGTGCTCTCTTCTTGCATCGCGCTTGGCAGGGAACAAGGCGTGCTCTCTTCTTGCGTCGCGCTTGGCAGGGAACAAGGCGTGCTCTCTTCTTGCATCGCGCTTGGCAGGGAACAAGGCGTGCTCTCTTCTCGCATCGTGCTTGGCAGGGAACAAGGCGTGCTCTCTTCTTGCATCGCGCTTGGCAGGGAACAAGGCGTGCTCTCTTCTTGCATCGTGCTTGGCAGGGAACAAGGCGTGCTCTCTTCTTGCATCGCGCTTGGCAGGGAACAAGGCGTGCTCTCTTCTTGCATCGCGCTTGGCAGGGAACAAGGCGTGCTCTCTTCTTGCATCGCGCTTGGCAGGGAACAAGGCGTGCTCTCTTCTTGCATCGCGCTTGGCAGGGAACAAGGCGTGCTCTCTTCTCGCATCGCGCTTGGCAGGGAACAAGGCGTGCTCTCTTCTTGCATCGTGCTTGGCAGGGAACAAGGCGTGCTCTCTTCTTGCATCGCGCTTGGCAGGGAACAAGGCGTGCTCTCTTCTTGCATCGCGCTTGGCAGGGAACAAGGCGTGCTCTCTTCTTGCATCGTGCTTGGCAGGGAACAAGGCGTGCTCTCTTCTTGCATCGCGCTTGGCAGGGAACAAGGCGTGCTCTCTTCTTGCATCGCGCTTGGCAGGGAACAAGGCGTGCTCTCTTCTTGCATCGCGCTTGGCAGGGAACAAGGCGTGCTCTCTTCTTGCATCGCGCTTGGCAGGGAACAAGGCGTGCTCTCTTCTTGCATCGCGCTTGGCAGGGAACAAGGCGTGCTCTCTTCTTGCGTCGCGCTTGGCAGGGAACAAGGCGTGCTCTCTTCTTGCATCGCGCTTGGCAGGGAACAAGGCGTGCTCTCTTCTTGCATCGTGCTTGGCAGGGAACAAGGCGTGCTCTCTTCTTGCATCGCGCTTGGCAGGGAACAAGGCGTGCTCTCTTCTTGCATCGCGCTTGGCAGGGAACAAGGCGTGCTCTCTTCTTGCATCGCGCTTGGCAGGGAACAAGGCGTGCTCTCTTCTTGCATCGCGCTTGGCAGGGAACAAGGCGTGCTCTCTTCTTGCATCGCGCTTGGCAGGGAACAAGGCGTGCTCTCTTCTCGCATCGTGCTTGGCAGGGAACAAGGCGTGCTCTCTTCTTGCATCGTGCTTGGCAGGGAACAAGGCGTGCTCTCTTCTTGCATCGTGCTTGGCAGGGAACAAGGCGTGCTCTCTTCTTGCATCGTGCTTGGCAGGGAACAAGGCGTGCTCTCTTCTTGCATCGTGCTTGGCAGGGAACAAGGCGTGCTCTCTTCTTGCATCGCGCTTGGCAGGGAACAAGGCGTGCTCTTCTTGCATCGTGCTTGGCAGGGAACAAGGCGTGCTCTCTTCTTGCATCGTGCTTGGCAGGGAACAAGGCGTGCTCTCTTCTTGCATCGCGCTTGGCAGGGAACAAGGCGTGCTCTCTTCTTGCATCGTGCTTGGCAGGGAACAAGGCGTGCTCTCTTCTTGCATCGCGCTTGGCAGGGAACAAGGCGTGCTCTCTTCTTGCATCGCGCTTGGCAGGGAACAAGGCGTGCTCTCTTCTTGCATCGCGCTTGGCAGGGAACAAGGCGTGCTCTCTTCTTGCATCGCGCTTGGCAGGGAACAAGGCGTGCTCTCTTCTTGCATCGTGCTTGGCAGGGAACAAGGCGTGCTCTCTTCTTGCATCGTGCTTGGCAGGGAACAAGGCGTGCTCTCTTCTTGCATCGTGCTTGGCAGGGAACAAGGCGTGCTCTCTTCTTGCATCGCGCTTGGCAGGGAACAAGGCGTGCTCTCTTCTTGCATCGTGCTTGGCAGGGAACAAGGCGTGCTCTCTTCTTGCATCGCGCTTGGCAGGGAACAAGGCGTGCTCTCTTCTTGCATCGTGCTTGGCAGGGAACAAGGCGTGCTCTCTTCTTGCATCGCGCTTGGCAGGGAACAAGGCGTGCTCTCTTCTTGCATCGCGCTTGGCAGGGAACAAGGCGTGCTCTCTTCTTGCATCGCGCTTGGCAGGGAACAAGGCGTGCTCTCTTCTTGCATCGCGCTTGGCAGGGAACAAGGCGTGCTCTCTTCTTGCATCGTGCTTGGCAGGGAACAAGGCGTGCTCTCTTCTTGCATCGTGCTTGGCAGGGAACAAGGCGTGCTCTCTTCTTGCATCGTGCTTGGCAGGGAACAAGGCGTGCTCTCTTCTTGCATCGTGCTTGGCAGGGAACAAGGCGTGCTCTCTTCTTGCATCGCGCTTGGCAGGGAACAAGGCGTGCTCTCTTCTTGCATCGTGCTTGGCAGGGAACAAGGCGTGCTCTCTTCTTGCATCGTGCTTGGCAGGGAACAAGGCGTGCTCTCTTCTTGCATCGTGCTTGGCAGGGAACAAGGCGTGCTCTCTTCTTGCATCGTGCTTGGCAGGGAACAAGGCGTGCTCTCTTCTTGCATCGCGCTTGGCAGGGAACAAGGCGTGCTCTCTTCTTGCATCGCGCTTGGCAGGGAACAAGGCGTGCTCTCTTCTTGCATCGCGCTTGGCAGGGAACAAGGCGTGCTCTCTTCTTGCATCGCGCTTGGCAGGGAACAAGGCGTGCTCTCTTCTTGCATCGCGCTTGGCAGGGAACAAGGCGTGCTCTCTTCTTGCATCGCGCTTGGCAGGGAACAAGGCGTGCTCTCTTCTTGCATCGCGCTTGGCAGGGAACAAGGCGTGCTCTCTTCTTGCATCGCGCTTGGCAGGGAACAAGGCGTGCTCTCTTCTTGCATCGCGCTTGGCAGGGAACAAGGCGTGCTCTCTTCTTGCATCGCGCTTGGCAGGGAACAAGGCGTGCTCTCTTCTTGCATCGCGCTTGGCAGGGAACAAGGCGTGCTCTCTTCTTGCATCGCGCTTGGCAGGGAACAAGGCGTGCTCTCTTCTTGCATCGTGCTTGGCAGGGAACAAGGCGTGCTCTCTTCTTGCATCGCGCTTGGCAGGGAACAAGGCGTGCTCTCTTCTTGCATCGCGCTTGGCAGGGAACAAGGCGTGCTCTCTTCTTGCATCGCGCTTGGCAGGGAACAAGGCGTGCTCTCTTCTTGCATCGTGCTTGGCAGGGAACAAGGCGTGCTCTCTTCTTGCATCGCGCTTGGCAGGGAACAAGGCGTGCTCTCTTCTTGCATCGCGCTTGGCAGGGAACAAGGCGTGCTCTCTTCTTGCATCGCGCTTGGCAGGGAACAAGGCGTGCTCTCTTCTTGCATCGCGCTTGGCAGGGAACAAGGCGTGCTCTCTTCTTGCATCGCGCTTGGCAGGGAACAAGGCGTGCTCTCTTCTTGCATCGCGCTTGGCAGGGAACAAGGCGTGCTCTCTTCTTGCATCGCGCTTGGCAGGGAACAAGGCGTGCTCTCTTCTTGCATCGTGCTTGGCAGGGAACAAGGCGTGCTCTCTTCTTGCATCGCGCTTGGCAGGGAACAAGGCGTGCTCTCTTCTTGCATCGCGCTTGGCAGGGAACAAGGCGTGCTCTCTTCTTGCATCGCGCTTGGCAGGGAACAAGGCGTGCTCTCTTCTTGCATCGCGCTTGGCAGGGAACAAGGCGTGCTCTCTTCTTGCATCGCGCTTGGCAGGGAACAAGGCGTGCTCTCTTCTTGCATCGTGCTTGGCAGGGAACAAGGCGTGCTCTCTTCTTGCATCGCGCTTGGCAGGGAACAAGGCGTGCTCTCTTCTTGCATCGCGCTTGGCAGGGAACAAGGCGTGCTCTCTTCTTGCATCGTGCTTGGCAGGGAACAAGGCGTGCTCTCTTCTTGCATCGTGCTTGGCAGGGAACAAGGCGTGCTCTCTTCTTGCATCGTGCTTGGCAGGGAACAAGGCGTGCTCTCTTCTTGCATCGTGCTTGGCAGGGAACAAGGCGTGCTCTCTTCTTGCATCGCGCTTGGCAGGGAACAAGGCGTGCTCTCTTCTTGCATCGTGCTTGGCAGGGAACAAGGCGTGCTCTCTTCTTGCATCGTGCTTGGCAGGGAACAAGGCGTGCTCTCTTCTTGCATCGTGCTTGGCAGGGAACAAGGCGTGCTCTCTTCTTGCATCGTGCTTGGCAGGGAACAAGGCGTGCTCTCTTCTTGCATCGCGCTTGGCAGGGAAAGGCGTGCTCTCTTCTTGCATCGTGCTTGGCAGGGAACAAGGCGTGCTCTCTTCTTGCATCGTGCTTGGCAGGGAACAAGGCGTGCTCTCTTCTTGCATCGCGCTTGGCAGGGAACAAGGCGTGCTCTCTTCTTGCATCGTGCTTGGCAGGGAACAAGGCGTGCTCTCTTCTTGCATCGCGCTTGGCAGGGAACAAGGCGTGCTCTCTTCTTGCATCGTGCTTGGCAGGGAACAAGGCGTGCTCTCTTCTTGCATCGCGCTTGGCAGGGAACAAGGCGTGCTCTCTTCTTGCATCGTGCTTGGCAGGGAACAAGGCGTGCTCTCTTCTTGCATCGTGCTTGGCAGGGAACAAGGCGTGCTCTCTTCTTGCATCGCGCTTGGCAGGGAACAAGGCGTGCTCTCTTCTTGCATCGTGCTTGGCAGGGAACAAGGCGTGCTCTCTTCTTGCATCGTGCTTGGCAGGGAACAAGGCGTGCTCTCTTCTTGCATCGCGCTTGGCAGGGAACAAGGCGTGCTCTCTTCTTGCATCGCGCTTGGCAGGGAACAAGGCGTGCTCTCTTCTTGCATCGTGCTTGGCAGGGAACAAGGCGTGCTCTCTTCTTGCATCGTGCTTGGCAGGGAACAAGGCGTGCTCTCTTCTTGCATCGTGCTTGGCAGGGAACAAGGCGTGCTCTCTTCTTGCATCGCGCTTGGCAGGGAACAAGGCGTGCTCTCTTCTTGCATCGCGCTTGGCAGGGAACAAGGCGTGCTCTCTTCTTGCATCGCGCTTGGCAGGGAACAAGGCGTGCTCTCTTCTTGCATCGCGCTTGGCAGGGAACAAGGCGTGCTCTCTTCTTGCATCGCGCTTGGCAGGGAACAAGGCGTGCTCTCTTCTTGCATCGTGCTTGGCAGGGAACAAGGCGTGCTCTCTTCTTGCATCGCGCTTGGCAGGGAACAAGGCGTGCTCTCTTCTTGCATCGCGCTTGGCAGGGAACAAGGCGTGCTCTCTTCTTGCATCGCGCTTGGCAGGGAACAAGGCGTGCTCTCTTCTTGCATCGTGCTTGGCAGGGAACAAGGCGTGCTCTCTTCTTGCATCGTGCTTGGCAGGGAACAAGGCGTGCTCTCTTCTTGCATCGCGCTTGGCAGGGAACAAGGCGTGCACTCTTCTTGCATCGCGCTTGGCAGGGAACAAGGCGTGCTCTCTTCTTGCATCGTGCTTGGCAGGGAACAAGGCGTGCTCTCTTCTTGCATCGTGCTTGGCAGGGAACAAGGCGTGCTCTCTTCTTGCATCGCGCTTGGCAGGGAACAAGGCGTGCTCTCTTCTTGCATCGCGCTTGGCAGGGAACAAGGCGTGCTCTCTTCTTGCATCGCGCTTGGCAGGGAACAAGGCGTGCTCTCTTCTTGCATCGCGCTTGGCAGGGAACAAGGCGTGCTCTCTTCTCGCATCGTGCTTGGCAGGGAACAAGGCGTGCTCTCTTCTTGCATCGTGCTTGGCAGGGAACAAGGCGTGCTCTCTTCTTGCATCGTGCTTGGCAGGGAACAAGGCGTGCACTGTTCTTGCATCGTGCTTGGCAGGGAGAGGAGAGCGGGAGCAGCCACAAAGTGCCTAGTGGGCGGACACATGAAACTAGTGTGCTCACACCTGTCACTCGCACGGTGTGGGCACCGTCCGACATTGAACATAAACCATTGTCCGACCGTGGGGGAAAGCAGCACCAGCGGCCTCTGCCATTCAAAGTCGACCACACATTCAAAAAATCCACCAACGCATTGGTTTTGAAGATGCCACATGGCATTGGCATTTTCTAGACATAGTTGGAAGAAAGAACCCGCACCCCTGCCGCGCACACCCACCGGAGCAGAAGCCGTAATCCTGGCTTCCCAGGGTCGCATTCCCATCAATGCAGAAGGGGTGGCTGCTGTTGCAGTTGAGGTCGTAGAGCGTGTTGGTGAGAGGGTCAAAGCCCCCGACAATGCTCGCTTGCTCCAGGTCGTCCACGCACTCTGCACGATGCAAGGACGAGACGGCACAGAGTGCAAGCACGCTACCGTTTCTCACGAGGCTGATGCTGCCGTACTACTGGTGGCATATACAGTCATTCCCGCGTTACGTTACGATCGCCACCAAATTCTGGGCGTCGTAACTTAACGTGGGGACCGAACTTACCACGGATTTATGTAACTTAGCGGTAGAATGAGGCTAGCAGCCCACCCCCCCCCTCTAACGGACTTCTATACGGCATTCGACAGCTCTCGTCAAGCCCGATTCAGCTGCAGAATCAAAGTACGGGATTTCGTACCATTTCTGGATGTGGCGAGGCTGGGCGCAGCGGGACGCGTCAGTGATTGGCTGATAGTGTCATTGGCAGCTGCGACTTTGCTAGTACACCTCAGTGCAGTTCCAACTGAGCAGTTTATCCTGTAGCCTGGCGCCAGCTAGGTTCTGTCTTCCAGGAATCCGGGTTCCCAGCTCCCTGCCGAGTTCGGCCTACTTGCCACTAATTAACTGCATGGCCTATTTTGCCTCCTAAAACGCCACAATTAGTTAGATAGAGTCGTCGCACTTAGCTATTAGCATAGCAGGTCCCCTGTTCCGGAGTCCGGACGTCCGGACTTGGCCAAAAATGGCCTCCTTCGCAGCCAAAAGTAGCCAGACGCCTACAGTTTGGCTCAATCCTGAGTTAAGCTACAGTGGCACCCAGGCTGAAGTTACGGTCGCCGCCCATACTGTAGTCCAAACTTAACACAGGAACGTAAACTTAAGAATCGTAACTTAACGAGGGAATGACTGTACATAGACCAGCCCGCTCTTGCCCACGCAACACACTGCGCCACGCGACTAGCGGACCCACATCCCGCGACCTGTGCTCGACATGAGACAGCTCGAGCTTGCTGCATAACGGTGTTATTGATCATGTAGCCAGCAGGTGTGTTAGTGGGCCCTCATGGCAAGGGGAATGTGGGAGAGTGCGCTTGCAAGGGACAAGCAAGACGATGATGACGGCAGCACGATCACTGTTCAGAAGCAGCCGCCTCCTTGCCTTGCTTGCGCTAGGCAGGGAGCATCCCAAAGGTGGCCCAGGAAGCAGGAGCGCACGCGACAAGGGACAGCCATGATGTCGAGCAAGGAACGCACGCGACAAGGGACAGCAGTGATGTCGAGCAAGGAGCGCATGCGACAAGGGACAGCGGTGATGTCGAGCAAGGAACGCGCGCGACAAGTGACAGCAGTTATGTCGAGCAAGGAACGCACACGACAAGGGACAGCAGTTATGTCGAGCAAGGAGGGCGCGCGACAAGGGACAGCAGTTATGTCGAGCAAGGAGCGCGCGCGACAAGGGACAGCAGTTATGTCGAGCAAGGAGCGCGCGCGACAAGGGACAGCGGTGATGTCGAGCAAGGAGCGCACGCAACAAGGGACAGCAGTTATGTCGAGCAAGGAACGCGCGCGACAAGGGACAGCGGTGATGTCGAGCAAGGAACGCGCGCGACAAGGAATGGGCAAATGGAGCAGGTTCTGCTAACCAAGGGCAAACCAAGGAAATGAGGCTGGCGACATGAACAGCTGACGACATCAAGTCTGGCAGCACACGCAAGGGGAGGCATCATCACCTGCGCAGAAGCTGCCACCGAGATGCAACCATGTCATCATCACCTGCGCAGAAGCTGCCGACGTAGTTGCCCGGGCTGCGAAAGATAGGTCTGCTGCGAAAGATAGGAACGAGAATCAGGTCCAAAACCCGATCGGGAACTTGGAGCAGGTCGGCGCAGAAAGGAGTCCCCTCGTCGCAAGCATAGTCAGCCTCCCCTTCCGCGTTGAGATTAGATGGCTTGGTGTCTCTGCAAGCTGTCCTCCGGCACGCACAGCCATGTGGACAAGGTCAGAAGCAGCGCGAGAGTGCCACCCAAGAGCTTTTCGCTTCGTGTTCTTTCCATACCACTTCAATGGCAGCCGATGGACTTGGTCATGCCGGACAGCTGGCGCGCTCTGGAGGCTACCACACAAACCCATGTTGGTCCCGAGTTGGGACGGTGATGCCGGTGGTAAGCCCACGAGACACATCCGCCCTACAGCACAGCAAACGGCGCAGCCCTGACCGATTGCATGGCAAACAACCTGTGCTAGCAGAGCCTGGGTGCAAGAAACAGGAAGGGCACGGTGTACCAGGAGTGGGAACACCGCCCTCAACAAGTGCAGGGAAGGGCCTCGATACTTGGATATCTAGCAAAGGGGTGGTGGCAGCGTGCAATTGTGCAGTATCATATGCACGACGAGTGCAGACTGCAGAGGGAAAACAGCAGCCAAGGAAAATCTTAAGTCCCAAAAGGTAGACAGAAGGGTGCCACATCGCCAATGGAGCCAACGGTGGCGAGAGGTGCCACATCGCCAGGTAATCACGAGTGGAGCTGTCTTTTTCCCCAAGCAGGGTCTACTATAGTACCCCTTGCCACACCGTCGAAGAAGGTAAGCGCTAACATGGCGTCACATCTCCCTGCCACGTCTCCAGAATGAAAAGCTTACAGATAAACTTTTTATTTCAGTTAAGGGAGTCGTCTCACTAGTTAGTTGTCATCCACATCCACGCAGATATACCACCAACAACTAGCGTGGAGCCGCCCACAAAGTGAAGTATCAAGGCAAAGCTCCACCAGGTACGGTCTTCCCGTCCCTTGACGACCGAGCAAAAAACAACAACAAAAGCTTACCGAAGCACCTCGGCTTCCAGAGCTGTTCGACAGGGCCGGCTGCTTCATCCGTATAGCTGCAAAGGGGCTTATCGTCGGTGCAGCCAAAGCCAGCCTCCGAATCAGATCCTTCATAGATGGAAGGATCGCACTCTGACCAACCAATGGCGCATAGACCACATCAAGCAGCCACGAACCCCAGCCCCAGCCCCCCATTCCCACAATGCAGGCACCCCACCGTCGGATCCAGTGAGCCCAAGGGATAGGCGCAACCAGAGCAGCTTGGAGGGCACTGGGTAGTGTGACCAGGGCCGCCACGGTCCCAAGCGCAGCAAAGATTGAAGTCAAGCAGGGGAAGGGAGACAGGATTTGCCTCAGACATGCAGGCTCTAGGAGGATTTCCACATTATTTTGGTGCAAATATTACCAAAGCATTGAAAACAATTAGCGTTCGCGGCTTCCCGACAACCAATTAGAGGCAAGCCAAGCTGCTTTGGACCAGCCACCATAACGGGCATCAGCTTCCACAATCAGCTTCTGTTAACACTCCTTGCCAGCTGTCCTAGACAGCATTGCTTACTTTAGCTGGTAAGTGGTGCAACGAGCATCCCCCACATGCTCACTCCGAGAAGCGCATTGCAAGGTTTAGGTGCAACAGCATAACCCAACTGTATGCGTTCGTGAGTGTATGTGGATGGATGGTGAGGTTGATTAGCCCATGCGCGCATGCGCAGACCTACAGGCCTACATACCTGCACAGTCATAGCCAACCAGATTGGTTGCGTAACCGTCGGTGTGGTTGTCGTGCAGGCAGTGCGGGGTGCTGCTGCTACAACCCGTGTCGGTGCCGTTCCACGAGTTGTCGAAGCACTCTGCCACCAACAGGCATGCGGCGCGCAGCACAAGTAAGCAAGTAACCGCATGACGGCAGTCAGACAGGGGATAGAAGAGCGGGGGTGAAAGTCCCACACAGAGGAAGGGAGAGGGAGAGGGGAGGGAGAGGGAGAGGTGAGGGGAGAGGGAGAGGTGAGATGGGAGAGAGTAGGAAGGGAAGGACGGAGAGGGAGAGAGGGAAGGAAAGAGAGAGGGATGGAGGGGAGAGGGAGAAGGGAAGAGGAGAGGGAGAGGGAGAGGGAGAGGGAAGGGGAGAGGGAAGAGGGAGAGGGAAGAGGGAGAGGGAGAGGGGAGAGGAGAAGGAGGGAGACGGGAGGGGAGAGGGATGAAGGGAGGGAGAGGGAGAGGGAGAAGGGAGAGGGAGAGGGACGAGGGGGAGAGGCGAGAGGGAGGGACGAGGAGAGGGGCAGGGGAGAAGGGAGCAGGGAGGGGGAGGGAGAGGGAGAGGGAGAGGGAAGGGAGAGGGAGAGGGAGAGGGGAGAGGGAAAGGGAGAGGGAGGAGTAGGAGAGGGGAGAGGGACGAGGATAGGGAGAGGGAGAAGGGAGACGGGAGAGGAGAGGGAGAGGGAGAGGGAGAGGAGAAGGGAAGGAGAGGGAGAGGGAGAGGGAGAGGGAGGGGAGAGGGAGAGGGAGAAGGAGAGGGAGAGGGAGAGGGAGAGGGAGAGGAGAGGGGAGGAGAGGAGAGGAGAGGGAGAGGTAGAAAGGAGAAGGGAGAGGGAGGGAGGGAGATGGAGAAGGAGAGAGGGAGAGGGAGGAGGGAGAGGGAGAGGACTGAGGCGAGAGGAGGAGATGGGATGAGGTGGAGGGAGAGGAGAGGGAGAGGGAGAGAGAGGGTAGATGGAGAGGAGAGGAGAGGAGAGGGAAGGGAGAGGAGAGGGAGAGGAGACGGAGAGGGAGAGGGAGAGGAGAGGGAGAGGGAGAGGGAGAGGGAGAGGGAGAGGGAGAGGGGAGAGGGAGAGGAGAGGGAGAGGGAGAGGAGAGGGAGAGGGAGAGGGAGAGGGAGAGGGATGGAGGG